>JAOXYA010027127.1:0-13165 GCA_028565675.1 Sorex palustris | reverse complement strand
TGTGAAGTCAAGTTGTTTATGTGGGCCCTTTCTTCCTTCCTGAGAAATGCTTTCAGAGCTATAAATTTTCCCCTTAATGTGGGTTTAGCTGTGTCCCACAGGTTCTGGTATCTTGTGTCTTCATTCTGATTTGTTTCCAGGTATCTTTTGATTTCTTCCTTTATTTCCTTTCTGACCCACTCGTTGTTCAACATTGAGTTGTTTAATTTCCAGGTGCTTGATTTGGTTTTCTGCATCTGTACATGATTAACTTCTATGTTCAGTGCATCGTGGTCTGAAAAGAGAGTTGATACAATGTCTATCTTCCTGATTCTATTGAGGTATGGTTTGTGGCCCAGCATATGGTCTATTCTGAAAAATGTTCTATGTGCACTGGAAAAGAATGTGTATTCTTTTGGGGGAGATATAAAATCTTGTATATATTTATTAGCCCTCTCTCTTGTATTTCTTCCTTCAGAGCCATTATTTCCTTGCTGATTTTTAATCTTCTTGATCTATCCAGAGGTGATAAGGCGGTGTTGAAGTCTCCAACTACTATTGTGTTGCTCACAGTGTGCTTCTTAAGATCTGTTAGCAGTTTTTGTAGGTATTTTGCTTGTCCCTCAGTTGGTGTGTATACGTTTAGGAGTGTGATTTCTTCCTGTTGTACATATACCTTGATTAATAAAGAATGGCATTCACTGTCCCTTCTATTCTTTTTCAACCAGAAATCTATGTTGTCCGATACTAGTAAGGCCACCCCATCTTTTTTAAATGGGTTGTTTGCTTGCAGGATTGTTTTCCATTCTTTTACTTTGAGTCTGTGTTTGTTCTGACTGTTCAGATATGTTTCTTGCAGGCAGAAGAATGTTGGGTTTAGTCTCTGAGCCCATTTTGCCACTTTGTGTCTCTTAATTGGTGAATTTAGATCATTGACATTGAGAGAGATGATTGTTATGGGGTTTTGTGTCATTTTTCTGTAAAGGTCTGTTGTGCTTGTAGCAGGTTGTCTCATCTTACAGTAGCCCCTTTAGCTCTTCTTTCAGGTTTGGTTTTGAGTCTATGAAGTTCCTGAGCTGTTGTTTATCCACAAAATAGAGTACTGTTCCTTCAAGTTTGAGTGAGAGTTTAGCCCGATAAAGTATTCTTGGTGAAGCATTCATTTCAGTGAGTTATTTCACTATATACCATTATTGCCTTTGGGCGTGGAGGGTTTCCTCTGATAGATCTGCTGTGAATCTAAGGGGTGCTCCGTTGTAAGTGATTTCCTTCTTTGACCTTGCTGCTTGCAGTTTTGTGTCTCTATCCGTGGCATCCATCATTCTAACTATGATATGTCTTGAAGTGTTTTTGTTAGGGTCTCTTTTAGCTGGCACCTTTCGGGCTCCTTGAATCTGGATGGCTGCATTGTCCAGCTCTGGAAACTTTTCAGCAATAATTTCTTTAACTGTGGCTTGTTCATCGGGATTGCTTCCCTGACCTTTTGGTACTCCGATTATTCTAATGTTGTTCCTCTTGAAATCATTCCCTAGGACTCTGATTCGCTCTAGAGGTATTTTATGTCTCTTCCCATTGTTTGTTGTTGCCTGTAGGCTTCCTGCAGCTCATTTTCCAGCTCACTGATTGTCTTCGGCTGTAGCCAATCTACTGTTAAGGGCACACACTGAGTTTTTTATTTCATCTACTGGATCCTTTATTCATGACACTTCTGAGCATAGCTTTTCAATTTCTGCTCTCATTTCTTCCTGTAATTTCTCGATTCTCTGATCCATTGTTCTTCCATGTCCACCTTTAATTTACTGGATATTTGTCCCACCGTTTCTTTGAGTTCATTGAACATCTTCAATAGTTCATCTCTGAATTCTTTATTGGAGAGCTCACATTTGTGAGTATCGCCTGTTGAGGCTTCTGGACTCTTTTCATCGTTCTCTCCTCGTGGTGGAGATTTGCGCTGTTTCTTCATATTGTTGTGGTGTTACGGAGACTGATGTGTGACACCAGATTGTTGGGCATGGGTAAAATAACTGCAGCTGTGTGAGCATTCACAGAACCCAAAATAGGCCACGCCCGCTTCTGCAGAGGCCATGTCCACTTCTACAGAGGCAACACCCTTTACGGGTACCTGGGAGAGAGAGAAAACCAGCCACGGTATTGGGGACGAACAGAAAGGTGCTCTGGGAGGTTGGGCAGCCCAGGGTCTGAGAGGATGCCTGGGGACTGGGCACGGGGAAGGTGGTTTCCCGGGGTCAATATTTCACTGACCTGGGAAAGGGAGAAAATCGGCCACGGTGTTGGGGACGAACAGCTGGTTTATTTTTAATATTTCCATTTTTGTGGGTTTTGTTTTGGGTGACCCCGGAAGTGCTCTGGGGTCACTCTTGACAGTGCTCAGGGCTCATATGCAGGTTCTGGGGATCAAACTGGGTTGGTTTAACTTGCTTTTCTATCTCTTCAGCTTCTGCATTTTTTAAAACACAAAATAGAATTGTACTCAGAATGAAAAAGGAACAAGGAAATCCTACAATGTAGATAAACCATGAAAGCATGAAAGAAGTTAGTCACAAAAGACCACATAAGTTTCCATTGATATATCTAGAAAAATAAATCTATAAAAACAGAAAGTAGATTAGTGGTTGCCTAGAGATGTAGATTTGGAGACAAGTAAGAATAGAGAGTGCTAATGGGCATAAATTTCTTCATTTGACTATTTTTCAGTAGTTTCCATCTCACTGCAAAAAATCCACAAGTCTATCTATGTTGTCCACCCTTTTCCACTGTGTTCTTAATCATGTCGATATTTTTACCATACCAACATTTACTACAACATTATTTATAATAACAAAGATATGGGACAAACTAATGTGCCTCTCATAAACAATTAAAGATTATTGATGTGTCTAAACACAATGGAATGCAGCTATTAAAAAAATGATCAGTTTGGGGGCTGGAGAGGTAGCTCAACAAGCTGAGTTCATGCTTTGTATGTTGGAAGCTTGGCTTCAATATCTGGCACTAAAATATCCCTGAGCACCACCAGGAACAACCTGTGAGCATCAAGTCAGAAAACAAATAAAAACAAACAAAAAATCAATTTTGTCATTTGCAGCAAAAGGCACTCATGGGGGTGGAGGGGATGGGTCATGTGAAGTGAAATAAGTTAGAAAAGAAGACAAGGATTATTTCACATATGTATGTATTCTATTCAAAGAAATAAACTTATGGATGGATGAAAAGTATTACTAGTGGATGTTGACAATAGAATTAAAATTACCTGAGAGGGAAACAATGGGGTAGAAGAGAGGGTGAGGTGTGTAGAAGAAAGGGTGGAGATGTGTGTATGTGTGTGTGTGTGTGTGTGTGTGTGTGTGTGTGTGTTTGATTTTTTTAGTCTCCCATGTGGAGTTCAGGAAATATATTAAGCTTAACTATTTTAATATACCTGTCTCATAGTTCCAATATCCAGTGTTTTCTGAAGTTCGTGATACTGCCCCCGTGGGGCACTGGAAGGATTCAGTGATGGAGTCAATGATAGTCATGTACAAATGATGGTGGTGGTTACTTTCTATTCACTTAAACATTGTACATTTCCAGGGCAGGGAGTGGGGGGAGGATCTGTGTGATTTTTTATTTTCTGAAAAAGATGCTGCAGGCCAAATAAGTTTGGGAACCTCTAATCTTAACTGTTCTTGTTCTTTATCTCCGAACATTGGGTTTCACCTCCCCCACTTGCTTTCTATGTCCTCTAATTTTTTTATTGAATGTTGAGCATTATGTGTAGACGAATAAGTATAGAAGCCAGAGAGCTAATACAGGAGTTAGCTCATTTATCTTGCATGTGGTTGATCCTGGTTTGATCCCAGCACTGCCTGAGAGTGGAGGTGGTTTGGAGAAATATAACTTACTCCCAGAAAAATTCATGCTTTTTCTTCTGTCAAGATAAAATGGGGGCCTAGGGGAGCAAGGGGATATAGTCAATCTGGCCATCATTTATTGCTGTTTTTTTTCCTGCCTGCACCATAACCACAGGATTGAATGAGTGGCCGCTGCTGTGACTGCTTATGTGGGCACGCAGGCATCAGAGGGGCTAGAGTGTGTCTCGGAGCTTCGAGGCTTTGCATTGACTACTCATGGGTGTGTGGGTTCTCTCCCCATACTCTTCTGGGAGGGACCTCCCAAGTAGTGCTCAGGAGACCTGGAAGCCCCTCCCAGCAATTCTCAGCCAAGCGACCAACCTTTGCTGCTCAGGCCCTACAGCAGTGCTCGGGTCAGCAGTGCTCAGGTGAGGGATCGAACAGCTGGCAACACGCAGCATGTGACTTAATGCCTAGACTCTTGAATGCCTGCACCATCCAGGGAGGTACTTGTTTATCATTTGCACTTCTGCTATTTTGGGGGGAGAACATTTACTGGGGGGCAATGGAAAAGGGTTTGTAAATGATTACAAACTCTTCTGAGTGATTACTAACTCTCCTATCCTGGGTTCCTGGTCATCTGAAACATATACGGTGACAGATACTCTGTCTTTAGGGACATATCACATTGTAGATTCTTTGGGGTCACACCAGGCAGTACTAGGGGGCTATTTCCACTAGTGCTGGATGCAGTGCTGAGAATGCTTATGGGCCCCACAGCACACAAATCACATACACTAGAGGCTTTTGCAGGCATCTCCGCAACCCCGGGTTTCTTTCCCTTCCACCACACTGACAGTGGCCAAGAATTTCTTTTTTAGGTTTTCTGCCAAAGACAAGGAGGACCCACATTAAGGCATTTAGACTGGTCCCCACAGATTTTTTCCCCTGGAGTTCCATAAATTATGTAGCTAGTCAAAGGTAAATACAGTGGCTGTGTTCTGTTTCTTCTCTGAGGGGCTTATTATTCTCTAGAATTCCATTCATGCCGTTGCCTTGCAACCTGGTAAGCTCCCCAACAAGTCTAAGAAAAGTTTTGATTTGTGGAGCTGTGTTCTTTGTTCTCTTGTTAACTGTCTGCATCCTAAGTAGAAACACAACTCCGTGAGAACCGATTGCGCCTCAAAGGGAGATGTGAATGTCCTGTTTAACTAGATTCTATGCTGGGAATAAGATAGTGGTGAACAACTGACTACATCTGGGTGGTAACTTAGATTTAACTTAGATTTTTCTTTTCTCTTTTTTTTTTTTTTTTGTGGTGACCATCAGGGAATTTAACCAAGGACCATCTCATCGGATCCCTGTGAAACCCCTGAGCTACATCCTGTTTTCCCTTTGAATTTATTCTCCCACATTATCTTTACCTGAACAGTCACTGCTTGATAAAAACAAACAGAGAACTGGGGGCCTGGGTGTGGCTCGGCAGTAAGTACTTACCTTGCCCGCATGAGACCTGGGGTCAATCTTAGCAAAACAAGTCCTAGAACACTAAATTGTTTCTTTATCCCACTGTTTTAACTGATGGTGAAAACAATTCCTGAGAGTGCTTTCTCTAGACTCAGAGCAGAGAAAACAGCACACCCTGACCCCAGGAGCTTATACAGTTTCACCCCACAGGATCTGGGGGTGAGAAGGCCACCCTTGGGTTCCTTTCAGGGATGTCACTTCCCCCAGTGGGGTACTGTGGGACCAAATTTGTTCCCTGTTCCTCCACTCTGGTGGTGAGATGTGGTGCGCCAGAGGGCCAGGGAACAGCAAGACTCTGCAGCTGCTCATTCCGAGTTCTCCCTTGAGAACTGCCAAGATGTCAGTGGAAGGTGTTGGGAGAGCACCTTGGACCAGGCACCAGTAGCTTTACTTGAACTCCCAAACTAGGTTTCCTCAGTTTTTGTGAAATAACAAAAACAATCACTGGCAACTAGCTGGGGTACCACCAGCCCCAGGAGTACCAAACCATATGTTCATATGGTTTATACTGAACATCTGGTAACTGTTTCATCATCATCATCATCATCATCATCATCATCATCATCATCATCATCATCATGTTAGATGAATTTGGAGATCAAAGCAGCATCTGCTAGTTCTCCTGGTTTCTGCCTTTGGGCAACACCTGGCAATGCTCAGGGCTCTGCACTCCGGGATCACTTCTCGTGGTGCTCAGACAGGGGGGTATAGGGACCCTCTGAGGAGCCTGAGTTGGCTGCATGCAAGGCAAGTGGCGCAACTGCTGTACTATGGCTCAAGCCCCAGTTCTCCGGTCTTTTAGCTACCTCGTCCCATGAAACCTCAGCCTGCAGGTGTTCCCTAGCGTGACAATACTCCAGGGACCTTTCTTTCTGTTTCCTGTACCCTGACAGAGCAGATCACACGAAACTGACTAGAACCTGGCTAATGCCATCTAAAAC
This sequence comes from Sorex palustris, assembly GCA_028565675.1. NCBI lineage: Eukaryota > Metazoa > Chordata > Mammalia > Eulipotyphla > Soricidae > Sorex > Sorex palustris. The sequence goes on along the minus strand of JAOXYA010027127.1, from coordinate 6,867 downwards.
AGTGCCACTGCTAACCCTTTACTGCAAAAACATAAAGTCTGGACCTCTCCCCTGTCCCTGCCCAGTGCAGACACTGCTGCACTGCTCATATCCCTGAGTTGAGAAGGGATCCCTCAAGCTGGAGGTGTCCAGGGTCTGGATCACAGAAACTTACTCTTCTTCTGCAGTTCCTCAACCAAGAGTGACTCCCAGAGTCAGGGTGCAGGGCAGGAAGAGGAGGAGGGTGGGTGACCTGAGAATAGCTATCTAGGGCAGGCGGTCAGGCTGCTGTGCGTGAGAGTGCATTTAAGGAGCTTTGACCCACTGCTCTTCCTGTCACTGAATCTGACCACGCAATCATTCATTTCTCCTCTTTATGTGTGTGGATCACTTTCTTTTAGCATATTTATTCATTCATTTTAAGATTACACATTTGAACCCCATGAAGCTATTACTCAATTCAAGATCTAAAACATTAACAAAACCTTACACTGACTTGCATTTCTCCCACTCCTTTACTTTCATTTCATAATCATGATTTATTTTTTTAAAGCAGTGAAATTTGATGCTTAATTTTAATGAATACTAAAATATATTTAATGTCATGCTGATGAATATTTACTTTTAGTGGCTTTTAAGCTTTATAGGAAGGGTATTATGGCTAGGCTGGGGCTCAAGTGGTAGAGTGCATGTCTTGAATGAGTAAGGCCCTGGGTTAGATCCCTAGGATTGCATAATTCCCTGAATACTATGAGGAGTTTCCTCAGACCTACAAGAACTGCCCAGGTGAGCCCAACAATAAAAATTTTTAATTATAACTTTCTAAAAAGAATGGGGCTGGAGGGGCTGGAGTGATAGCACAGCAGGTAGGCGTTTGCCTTGCATGCGACCAACCCGGGTTCGATTCCCAGCATCTCATATGGTCCCCTGAGCACCGCCAGGAGTAATTCCTGAGTGCAGAGCCAGGAGTAACCCCTGTGCATTGCCAGTTTGACCCAAAAAGCAAAAAAAATGTTTTAAGGGACAGGAGCAATAGTAGAGTGGGTAGAACATTTGTTTTACAAGGGGCCCACTGAGGTTCAATCCCCAGTGCCCCATATGGTCCCCTGAGCCCCCCAGGAGTGATCCCTTAGGACAGAGCCAGGAGTAAGCCCTGAGTACCACCAGATGTGATCCACAAAAGCCTAAGAAAATAAGTATGTTTTAAAACAGCAAATACTTAAGATTGCCATGCAAAGTATGTTACAGATAAGACTTGCCAGGACTACTTCCTTTGGAGAATTCCAGGGAAGTTGGTGCCTCTTTCACCTTTTAGAAACAGCCAATATTGTCTGGCCCTTAGGCTGCCCTCCCTGTCTCTGCCTTACCACTCCTCCTTTCCTGATTCTCATCTCTTGATTCCCCTGCCCTGGGCATTGTTTCCTTGCAAATATCCGACTTTCCCTCTGAGTCACACAACCTTCTCCAAGCTCCAGGGAGGCAAATGGTCACAGACCAGGGTAAAGTTTCCAGACTGTCTGGAGGTCATGCATGGCCACGTGACTGAATGACCATCTGGAAAAGTGGGCGTTAGCCATATGTATGACTTCAACATCCCTTCCTCTGAAGGAACTTGTTTACACTTCCCTTCCTTTGTTCTCTTCATTCTTTCTTCTTTCTCTTTCTCTTCTTTCTCTTTCTCCTCCTCCTCCTCTTCCTATTCTTCCTCCTCCTCCTTCTCCTCCTTCTCCTTCTCCTTTTTCTCCTCATCCTTCTCCTTTTTCTCCTTCTTCTTCTTCTCCTTCTCCTTTTTCTCCTTCTTCTCCTTCTCCCATTTCTTCTTCTCATCCTCCTCTTTCTTTCTTTCTTTCTTTCTTTCTTTCTTTCTTTCTTTCTTTTTTCTTTTGTTCTTTCTTTCTTCTTTTTAATTGAAGCACAGTGAGTTATACAGTTGCAAAGTTATTCATGATTGGGTTTCAGTCATACAATGTTCCTATACCCATCCCTTCACCTGTATATATATTTCCCACCACCAATATCCCAGTTTCCCTCTCACCACCCTCCCCATATACACTTCCCCCAGCCCCAACTTGCCTCTATGGCAGGCTCTTTTCTTCTTTCTCTCTCTCTCACTCTTTCTCTTTCTTTCTGGGTATTGCAATATAGGTACTGAAAGTTAACATGTATGTCTCTTTACCTACTTTCAGCATTCAGTTCTTGTCCAGAGTGGTCATTTGCAACCATCATTGTCTTACTGGTCCCTTCTCTATCCTAACTGTCCTGCTCCCCTCCACTTGATGAGCTTCCATCCATGGACCAGTCTTCCTGATCTTATTTCCATCTTAAGGGGTGAATATAGTTGGGTCCCAGGACTTGACTTTGATGCAGTGAATAAAAACAGTGTTTGAAGAAATCACAAAGCAACTGGAGAGAAGAACCCAGGATTCCTGGAGGACTTCACAGAACTGGGCTACTCTCTATCCTGGACTGCCTATGTTTTCTGGGAGAGAAAAATCAACTCATGTGGTTTAGGCCACTGTATTTCTAAATTTACTTTGAAAGTCACAGAGTCTACTGAAGTTTAAGGTAAGCTAATGAAAACAGCCCATTTCAGTCTAATAACCCTGATAGATTCATAAATAACCAAAATCAACTCCAATACTCAAGGGAAAAAGAGAGGGAATGATTCTTGGGACTCATTGGAAAGTTGGGAGAAAAGCAGCAATTCTAGTTAACAATATGAGAATTTGTTAGTCTGTGGCAGGGCTGGAGTGATAGCACAGTGGTAGGGCGTTTGCCTTGCAAGTGGCCAACATGGCTGACCCGAGATTAATTCCTCTGCCCCTCTCAGAGAGCCTGGCAAGCTACCAAGAGTATCTCGCCCGCACGGCAAAGCCTGGCAAGCTACATGTGATGTATTCGATATGCCAAAAACAGTAACAACAAGTCTCACAGTTTGTTGTGAGATGTCACTGGTGCCCGCTCGAGCAAATTGATGAACAGCGGGAGGACAGTATCAGTTAGTCTGTGGCAGAAAGGGGCAGAACAATCTATGCTGGGTCAGTAAGTAGCTACAGTCAGTCTGTAGTGTGGATCATAAGACACATCAAGGTTTTGGAGGTGATGTGGTTACTGGTAAGAAGGAGTCACATCAGTGAGGAAAATAGAAAACATAAATCGCTTAATGACAATTAGCACAGTTAGAAAAAAAGTGGAGCTATCTAGCTATGTCAAAAGAGCATCCTTCTGCTGCTCAACATTGCAAACCAAATGCTAAGATGAATTTTGAATCTGGCTTTGATGTGCTGACTTCTCAGTGGTACCAGAGAAATACTGAGAGTTAAAAAAGTGGGACCCTGAGACTTGAAATGGGGACATGTGGGAGGCAGCAGAGGTCTCAGGCTATTTTTATCCCCCGATGACCACTGAGCCCTGGGGGTGGGGAGAGGGCACAGCAGGACATAGGCTCATAGGTAACAGTCCACAAAGAACCCAAAGCAAAGAACCCAACTTTAGAAAGCTCTCCTGAAGTTTAACAGTATGAAGGGAGAAAGATTCCACATGTGTCCAGATGAGTGTCGGCTCTGGGAAGAGATTGTTCTTGATTTACCTAAAATCCTGCAATCTGGTCTCTGAGGACTTGCTTTACAGAGAAATGTCAGTTCTTGATTTCACAACCCCAGCATCTGTCACTGTTGACAGACCTATCATTAAATGCCATCATGCTTTGGGGGTTGGGGGTGAGGATGGGAGCAATTACAAATCACAATGCCAAGGGCATACCAGAACAGAGTAATGATGTTAGGTAAGAAATATGAAAGTCTGGATAAACTTTGGACTTTATTTAGTAATACTGTACCAACAGTGGACCATTAACCATAACTAATGTACCAAACTAATGTAGTAACGTTACTAATGGCAGACACCATGAAGGAGACGGGTGTTCTGTGGGAGCAATTTGTATTTTCTGTTCAAATTTTGTGCAAATCTAAAACAGTTCTGAGAAATAAACTCAATTTTATGGAAAATTTTACTGTGTATGATTTTACCTTTGATTCTACTTTATTGACTGACCCTACTCTAGTCCATTAGACAAAGATGTTAGTTTTGCTTTCACTTGGTAAAGAATAACACATCATCTTTACAAGCCTGACTTAAGGTTATGTAAGGATTCAGGACCATAACAAATACACAAGACCCTTAAACATCTCACAAGGCCATGGGGTATCATGCTAGCACACCAGATTGATGGTATCATCTTGGCAGCAATCCCATGCAAAAGTTAAGGGGTGTCCTGGATACCTTGATAAGATACATGTCTGCAAAAGGAAAGTAAGTCTATTCCATAAATTAAGAGGGAGAAGAACTCTCTCACTTTAAGGACTTTTCCAGGAGTTTTATAATTTGAAGCATATTTGGTTTATCGTTCATAAAAGGCATAACACCTTGTGGTCACTACTTATTTTAAGAGGTAGAGGGAAGCGGAGATGTAGCTCAGATGAAGATCCTGCATGTCCATGTGAAACCCTGGGTTTGACTCTAGCACCACAAAAAAGTAAATAAATTATAATAAAGCAGGAACAACTTGTTTTTTTGGATACTACCACTTTGGAGTGGTCTGGAGTTATAGCACAGCGGATAGGGTGTTTGCCTTGCACATGGCTGACCCGGTTTCGATTCCTCTGCCACTCTCTGAGAGCCCGGCAAGCTACCAAGAGTATCTCGCCCACACGGCAAAGCCTGGCAAGCTCCCCATGATGTATTTGATATGCCAAAAACAGTAACAACAAGTCTCACAATGGTGAGACTGGTGCCCGCTTGAGCAAATCGATGAACAGCAGGAGGACAGTACTATAGAGCTATCACTTTGGAGTGCGTTGCTCTGTTTACAAGGAGACCCAAGGATCCACTAGGCTCTTTCAAGTTTCAAAGAATGCACAGAACAATCTCTTGTCTCAGCTGACAGATGATTGTAAGATTGCACCAGAAAATAAGAAAATCCAGAGAAGGTCAAAGCAATCCAAACTAAGCCGATTGTTATATAGGATGCCTCAAAAACACTAATTGGCATGTCTAACCTCTTCACTGTCAGCTAGGATAGTGATTCAGATCTCCTCAGTTTTCACCACTTCTTTCCCCTAGAGCAAATTCTCTCCTCTCTCTTGTCTCTGCTCCTGTTGCTTCTAATGTTGAATAACTACTTATATTTGTTATGTCTCTGTTTATTTGGGGATTCTTCCATTTTTTTGATTACTATCTTCTTTTGGAGTATGTGTTTCATACAGAGTCAAAGTGCTGACTCTGACTGCTTTGCGTTCAATCCCTCTAAGTAATCCTGACTGGACCTTTAACTCTTATGCCCTATGCTTTTAGCGTCGAGCTCTTTGGACTTCTTTGAATCATCGTCACAGACACACGCATCCCTGATCCAATCAGCTTTGATCAGGGCCGTGATATCACAGGAGAAACCAGGTATGGATCTTTCAGAAAGGTAAGATGTGGTGGGCAAACTTCTAGAATGTGCAGACTGTAGCCCATAGTACTGTGGCTGGTATCTCCAAGCAATTTTCTTTTTGCCCTTTTGACCGAAGAGCCCACTGACCTTTAACACCTTAACGGGGCAGTGGGTGGAGGAAAAATGCTTAAGTATTTCAAGATGTCAGATAAACTAGGAAATTTTCACTAAAAGGAGGGTGCTCTGAGATACTGCTGGCCACCAGCCGACTTTCTGTTCCCTTTCCTCTGCCTCTCTAAACAAATAGTTCTTCACTATGGGTGCTCTGAGGGGCTGTTGGGAATATGAGAAGGGTCGTGACGAAAGATTACAGAGTCTCCGGCCCCCTGCATGATTCTGCCCCTGAGACTTGCCACGATGGAGGAATGTTCCAGAACTGGATCTTAGCAGGAGACTTTGTTGGTCCCTAACTGGGATGCATCCTATAATCAATTTCTTGCTGGCCTTCTTTTCCCTTCAAAGAAAAAGTAAACAGAACTGGGGGTGTTTTCATTCACAAAACCTACTCATTTAATCCCTAGCAAACAATCCCTTGGGTTGACTGTTTCTGCGGCCCAGTATTTAGACCACAGGACTCCTTGGCCTTTCTCTGGTGCAGACCACAGAACTCTTCAAGGTGAGCAAAGAAACCATATCGTTTGGATTTTCCCCCTGCCACAACCATCGTTTTTCCATCTAAGATTCTTCCTCTTGAATTCTGTGAAATTCTCTTTTTTGTCATTCCATGGGGAAAAGACTCTGTGATTGAAGGCTGGAGAGATAGATAGTACAGGTGCCCTGCATGTGGCCAAGTACCACCAGGAGTGATCCTTTGAGTAGAGTCAAGTATGGCTCCCCCATCAAACAACCCACAATGAACAAGATATAGCTTTATTGGTTTTTTTTTATTTGTAGGGGCCACACCCTGTGGTGCTGGGGCCACGTGCCCACGACTAGACTCAGGACTTCATACATGCAAGGAACGTGCTTTGCCACCTGTGCTGTCTCTCCAGCCTGGGGTTGTCTTTTCACAGCACATCTCACCTGCAGGTCCATTATCTCCCCAGACACTCCTCCCCTATTTTGTTCTCATTGTTGTCATTTCACTCTACTGCTAAGTGAATGTTGAATGGAATCTTCTTGGAATCATCACATGTTTTAGGACTTATTTTGTCTGCAATTTTGAAACTAAGGATTTATGAAATTTAAAGCACCAACTTTCTATACAAGAGGTTCTCAGACGATCACCAACTACTGTGTTTAGTATCAAACTTCTAATTCAAGGAAAGAAAGATTGAATGTAGTGACAAATACCCAAGGCTAAGAAAGAAAGAAAGAAAAGAAAGAAAGAAAGAAAGAAAGAAAGAAAGAGAGGAAAGAAAGAAAGAAAGAAAGAAAGAAAGAAAGAAAGAAAG
>JAOXYA010027118.1:0-13166 GCA_028565675.1 Sorex palustris | reverse complement strand
TCCATTGGAGATTTTGTTGTTACTGTGTCTGGCATATCGAATACTCTCGGTAGCTTGCCAGGCTCTCCGAGAGGGACTAAACCAGAATGTCTCTACAAATCCTATGAAAAAAATGAATCTAGCTTCTATTTCTATCCTTCCTCTCAAATTTTTAAGATTACAAATTTTATCTTGGTCTTATATCTGTCTTGTATTTTTTTTTTAAATCACTGCTCTGGACTACATTAAATACAGAGAGTCACACTACCCTTCCCATCCCTGAATTGTATGGCATTCATGTTCTTCCTGGTTCTCATTGGAATGCTTTATGTATATCCTGTATCATCCAAAATGTCAAACCCCAAAACTCATTCACAATATATTAACATTCCAACACTTATCTACTTGCACATTTTTAACTACCACCTACAACCTTGGTAGGTAACCAATCTTCATCCATCTCACCATCCTACAGTATTGTATTACACTGGTCCAGTGTTTCCCAGAGTGGACAATATTACTTCAGGGATGGGGAGTTTGTGGGGGGGGGCAATTGCAGTCTCTGGTGCAAATGGAGTGTTTTCTGTTTGTTCACATCAGCAGTGCAGGTCTTGGGGTGAGGAGCAACTACAGGAACTTCTTTTTTTAAGGGGAAGTAGGGGGGCTGAAGAGATAGCACAGCGAGTAGGGCATTTGCCTTGGACACGGCCAATCTGGGTTCGATCCCCAGCATCCCATATGGTCCCCTGAGCACCACCAGGAGTAACCCCTGTGCATCTCCAGATGTGACCCAAAAAGCAAAAAAAATAAAGGGGCAGTAGGCCAACAAAGTTTGGGACCTGCTGATCTAGTCATTACCTTTTCTAAGACTGGGTAGCATTAATATGCCTTAACCAAAATAATTTAGGGGGATGGCAGGAGGTCCATATCCAGTAGAGTTCTTGGGTGGTGACTTCCAGTGGCGCTCAAGAGACCATGCAGTGCCAGGTATTGAACCCAGGGTCCAGTGCATGTAAGGTAAGCACCTTAACACCTGCACTTATCTCTCCAACCATAACTATGTAATTGGGGGTGGAGGGGGTGGGGCAGTGCACACTCAGCTGCGCTCAGAGCACCACATGTGGTGCTGGGAAACAAAACCCGGGTAGGCTATGGGCAAGACAAGCACTTTATCCACTGACCTCCCTCTAGTCCCAACCACATAATTCTTAATGCCACGTCTATGTGACTCTACAGATTCCATTTCTATGTATACCACAGTGGTATATGTTTTGTTTGAATTTTTTTCTGAATACGTGTTTTTCTAACTGTTTTGCTTTGATTAATACTAAACAAGTCTGCATTTCCAGAGTCAAAGGAGAGAAGGCTATCAACGGTGGCAGAATAGCGGCAATTAGAAACTATACAATCTAGTAATACTCACAACAAATTTTAGCTCATTTTCCTTTATAGTAGTAACACTTTCCCAATTGACTATTCTCAATCTTCTATAGAATTTTAAGCTTTGATCTTTTAATGTCTTACTTAATGTTTTATGTGCTCTTTATTCACATATGTATTTCCTCATATAGTCTATACACTTGGAGGGAGAGGGGTGTTTGTGCACAGGGATCATTTCTGGCAGTGCTCAGGGGACCATATGTGGGGCCCAGGGTTAGCAACATGCAAGGTAAGAACTTATCCACCATACTAAGTCTCTGGCCCTATTCTATACACTCTTAAAACAGTGTAATTTAACAATTCAATGTACAAGCCAGATTTGACTGGATTCAAATCCTGGATCTGCTGCTTTACTGTCTGAGACTTGAACCAAGTTTCTTAATCTCTTCAATTCAGTTTTTTCATACTTATTTTTAAAAATTATGAATTGAACACATTTAAATACCTCAGAATGTCAGTATTTAATGAACATCAACTATTATTTTATTTTCATAACCACCAATTTATGTCAGACCTCCATCTTATTCCTTAAATTCTCCAAGAATATTCTAGATAATCTCTCTACTCTTAGGACACTATAAAGTTTATTAAAAAATGAAACAATTTTTTTTCTTTCTTAAGAACCAGGGTTATAGTTCAGTGACCGAGTGTATGCTTTACAAAACCTTCACAAAAATATCTGTACCACTCTTTCTCCCATTTTTTAGAACCCAATATGGTGCCTCATCACATTAAGACCTTATCCTTAATAGGTTGCCCAATCTCCCTAACTTACCAACTCCAAATTCCTTTAATATTTTTCAGCAATACAGATTTTCTGACAGTAAAATGTCCAGGTATCCTTTACACATGACCACCTCTGTCTTGCATATGCTCTCTTCACTCTTGGAATACACTTCTTCCCTCTGGAAAAAGTCTTAGTATTTTCCAAATCTTCCTCTCTACCTTTGATTCTGACTGCTTTATTATTCCACCAGGATTCTGATATTGCTTGATAATAATAAAAGCCCCACTAAATGTTATTTTCCCACAACCTGAGACAATATAAGAGACTCTTCATGTATTTTTTCTTTGTGTCTCTTCAGACTATTTCATACACAAAACAGGACCTTGCAGGACATCCAGGCTGACTAACTTGCTAAAAAAAAAGTCTTAGGATATCTCAGGATATCTATTTTTCACTGCTCCACCCAATCCTAGCATAATAAAAGCAGATAAACCTGCAAATCTTTTCACTTACACAGAATAAACTACAAACCATACCACACATAAGATGGAGAATACATGACCAAAGAGAATGAACAATGTGAAACACAAAATCAAGAAAACGTATGAAAAGGTTGATCGGTAATTTTCTAAAAGACAACTGCAAAATATCGTTTATTTCGTCCAAATCAATGAGGGAAAAAAACCTGCCTAATAAGAACTAGTGGGATAGATAGCACAGCAGGTAGGGCATTTGCCCCGCCCGCGGCCACCCCTGGGTTGGATCCCCAGCATCCCATTCTGGTCCCCCGAGCTTGCCAGGAGAGATCCCTAAGCAGAGAGCCAAGTGTAAGCCCTGAGCACCATTGGGTGTTGCCCCGAAACAAAAATAAATAAAAGTTCCCAGTATGTTCAGCGGCAGAAACCCAAGCATGACATTCACCTCAATTCCAAGAGACACAAAGACACGGTCATCACACCTTATTTATGTGTACCCAAACAGGGAAAAAAAAAAAACGGAGCGGCGTTATTTGTTCCGATTTGAGAAAGGCTTCTCTCTCCCAGGGCTACTCTAGCCTGATACCTGTTTTAAGAAAGCACCTGTGGGGGCTGGAGCAATAGCACAGCCGGGTAGGGCGTGTGCCTTGCACGCGGCCGACCCGGGTTCGATTCCCAGCATCCCATAGGGTCCCCTGAGCACCGCCAGGAGTGGTTCCTGAGTGCAGCAGAGCCAGGAGTAACCTCTGTGCATCGCCGGGTGTGACCCAAAAAGAAAAAAAAAAAGAAAGCACCTGTGGTCACGGAGCAGCCCAAAGCCAGCGAGAAGGGGGCGCGCGGGAAAGTTTCAGAGGAGAGACTGCAGCCAGGACGGCCCGCCGAGAGAAAGCCGGGAGAGGGGGTAAAAAAAAAATGCAAAGACTCCTAGTAAATGGGGAGACACCAAGGGAAAAGTAGCCGGTGCGGGCCAAGGGCTCCCGCGCGCTTGCACGAGAGGCCAGCGACAGTTGCGCCAGGAAACGCGAAGGCGCGGGAAGGAACGTCAGGAAGCGGGGCAAGCAGATAGATGCCCACCCATCTCTTCCCCGGCCAGTCCACGCAACTCCACTCGCGCAGGAATCCTGCAAGCAGGAACAACAGGAACCGGGGTTGCACAATCCAGGGCAGAAAGGCCTTCGCCAAACCAGACACACACACACACACACACACCCCAGAGGGGGGAAATTCTAGAACTTACCCTGGTTAAGAAACAGCACTATCATTCAATCCTCATCATTTAAGAAACCTCAAAACCTCTCCTCCCTCTGTGCCCAGAGAACAAAGCCTCCACTGTAATATAATCAATCTGCCGGAAAAAAATTCTGACCTCCTGAGTGATGGGCCTCCCCTCTTCTCCACAAAGTAAAACTAACTCAATAGCTAACAGTACAATTAACGGAGCAATAGAATAGCAAGTAGGGCATTTGCCTTGCACACAGCCGACCGGGGTTCGATCCTCTGAATCCCATATGGTCCCCCAAGCAGACCAGGAGTGATCCCTGAGCGCAGAGCCGGGAGGAAGCCCTGAGCACCCTGGATGTGGCCCCAAAACAAAAATCAAACTCATGCTGTTAACAGTTCTGTGGAGGTGAAGAAAAATCAAGCAAGTAAAGGGAGAAACCAAAAGGAGCGTCGCTAACTGACGAAAGATGGGGGCCAACAGTCAGAGGCTCACACGACACTCCCCGCTTTGTCCAGGTCCGCCAGAGAGAGGTCAGGATTCCCACCCAAACCCCACAAAAGGCAGTTTACAGTGAGTAAAGAACATCTCCGAGGCCAGAGCAGACCCTTCCGTCCTTTCAGACACGAGTCCCTCTAAGGGACTGTGCCTTAATGACCCGGTGCCGCCGGCCACACTCACCTGGCAATGTACGCTCCCAGGTAGCTCCTCATCACTGTGTCCGTGGTGAGCAGGCAGGTCTCGGGCAGTGAGATGACCACCTGTCCGTCCTGCCCGGGAGAAAGCCCAGTTTAGAACACCTTGGGGGGAGCGCCACAGGCCAGAGTTTGGTCAGGTCCGAAATCCACTGACCTCTCCTGGCGAACGGTACACAACACATCCAGCAACTACCAAATCTCACAGGACACTCCAAACAAAAATTATCCCAACGAGGATGGGGATGTCTTTCTCCTCCCCAAACTTTGCTGCAGAGCAGTGAAGAATATCTCCCCTTGAAATCGTCTGCCACAGAGGCAGGGGGAGGGTTGGGATGGAGGGGGCAGGGATACTGAGGACACTGGTTGTGGAGAATGTGCACTGGTGGAGGAATGGGTGTTGGATCATTGTATGACTGATACTCAAACATGAAAGCTTTGTAACTGTACTCATAGTGATTCAATAAAAAAAAAAAAAGAATATCTCCCCTCAAAAGAAAGTAAATAAAAACACTGCCCAAATGAATCAATCGAGAGCAGTGCTGATAGTGTGTGTGTGGGGGAGGGGGGGGAGGGGAGGGAAAAGGGGCTGGGCTGGAGCCACAGGATGGCGAGGAGGGCATACATAGCCTTGCACTCAGCCACCCCGGGCTTAGAAGTTGGTATTTGATGGTGGCTTCTGCACCCCTAAAATTCAAACATCTATTCTCTTGTGAACCAACATTACTTCAGTAAAAATTAGTTTATAGGAACAAAATAGGTCCTCGTGTACATAGTTTTCTGTGCCAGCCTTGGCCCTGGCTCAACCGCCCTTCTCAGACCCCTCACAAAGCAACCCCCCTTGGAGGGCCCCGGGCCAGGGGCCAAAGGCCAGGACAGGCCAGCACGTCCCTCCCAGCTTGAAGCGGTCATGCCCACGGTCCCAGGTGGGTGCAATGTACACCCAGTCTCCGTGGAGGAGGAGGTCTGCCCTTCCTCAGCCCCGGTATCCATCCTGCTGCCCGGATTCCTGGACTCCAGGCCCCCGCTGGGAGGTGAACACTGAGCTGGCAGAGGTCTAGGCTCTGATGCAACGAGACGCCACACCGACCAGGCTGCGGACAGGAACAAAATTAACCTCTGTTCCACTTGAGCGCTCCTTCCTCTGGGCTTGTTCTCCCGTAAACAGCAGAGCTAATCCTAACGGAAGTATATTAGATTACATGTATGAAGCACGTGAGACATGCCCACATGCCCGACATGCTTCAGTATCTTCCATTCCCCTGTCTGGAACCACAAAACCCAAACAGTCCAGAAGGCTGACCCTGGGCTTCAAGGTGGAAAGAGAAAGTCTTACCCGCAGGGATGTTCTGCTCATCAGCCCTCTTCCGGTACCTAGGAAAGCAGAGAGAGGGAAAGGGGTAAATCCCACGCGTGGTCAAGAGCATAGCCCCCAGGAACCGGGACAAAGGGTGTGAATGAACTTCAGAAGCACTTGAAACCAGAGCCAAGTGTGTCCTTTGCCTCCAGGCAGGGAGGGGGGATGCCAATCTGGAAAATGTCCCCATCTCCTCGGGGACTGGCACTCGTTGACGGACAGAGTGGGACCCAAAGCCAGGTCCTAACTTTCCAAATACAGACCGTCCTGGGCTCTTATGGGAAGTCCGTGGTGTGTGGGCTCCTTCGGAACCGGCCAGCTGGTGTGGAGACCTGCTTTCCCGGAAACGGTCTGAGTCTCCATCTCCCTGACTCCACCCCCCCACTGGCCATTCCCCAAGCCGGGCAAGCGGCTCTTCGGTGGCTGCACCCAGCAGGCGGCTTCAGGGCCAGCGGCTCCCAGGAGCAAGGCCGCAGCCAGTCCACTGCTGTTCCAGGTTGATGGGAGGACGGGCTCCCTCCCGAGTCCTGACATGGGGAACGGGCGCATCTGATGTGATTTGATATCTTCCCCATCCAGGGACACACTGACTGCTCAGACACATGGTCTAGGCTTACAGAACTTGGTGCCACCCCAAGAGAGCACAGTGGTGCCAAGGAAGCAGGCACAGGCAGGAAGCCTGGGTTCAAGACCCCCGGGCACAGAGCCCAAGTCCCAAACACACACAGAATGAATTTATTCAGTGTGACAGTATCACCTCTGTGGGTGAGAATCAATTACTAACTGGAGAGTATTTCCCCCCCCTCTGGAGTCATCCTCTCAAAGACTCGTTTCCTAACATATGTGGAAATTCTCTCCAAACGTACATATGAACTAGACTTGGGTGACGCTTTCCTGCCATTTCTACAGCATGGAATTCTAGTATCAGGAAGCAGACCACAGCCCTGAAGACGAGCTCCAGTGGGCCAGGACGTAGCCTTTGGAGATCTAATCATAATAAAGCTTAGTAGGTTCCTCGATGCAGGGCTCAAGTTGCCTTGCACACGGCCAACCAGGGTTCGATCCCGATCCCTGGCCTCCCATATGATCCTCTGAGCACTACCAGGAGTGATTCCTGAGAACAGAGTCAGGGATAACCCCTTAAGAATCACCAGCTGTGACCCAAAAATAAACAACAAAAAAACAAACTTCTGCTACCAAACCTACCTGGGAAGCCCAGACTGACTCACCATTTTGGTTGTAGAAAGAAATATTGACAGTTCCAAAAGAAAATAAAAAGGAAATATTGACAGTTCCCAAAGGACACCCCATTTAAGGTTCGTAAAGACTGAATCCTCTTGCAAAGATCAACCTCCCAAGGCTTAGCACATTGTAGCATAATCCAGCACACGCTCCTGCCTATAAAACACTAAGAGGTGACAGAGCATGCGGAATGGTTACTCTGCATCAAAGGTCTGTGCCTCCCACCCCAATTCAGGGCTGAACCCCAACCCCCTGATGGAGCCTCCCAGAAGTGAGTAAGTCACAAGGAAAAAGCCCTTAGAAGACACACAGAGCTTGCTCTGTTCTGCGTACAAACACAATACAAAGACCTTTTTTGGTTGTAGTTTGATTCGGAGGCAGGGGGTGGGGTGGGGGTTCCCACACCCATTGATGCTCAGGGGTCACTCCCGACTCTATGCTCCTGGTGGTGCTCAGGGGACCATAGCAGGATGCGAGGGATAGAATCCAGGTCAGCTGCATGCAAAACAAGCGCCCGTCCCACTGGACCATGGCTGCAGCCCCACGATACAAAGATTCACAGGCCAGGAAGGCGACTCCTTATCAGAGCACCTGCCAACACCTACTCCTTCCCTCAGGCAGAGGAGCTCCAGGCTCATCATGGTCCACGCCTGCTCTAGGTGACCCAGGGACAGCAGGCCCTGTACCCTGGGGAGGGGCAGTGGCCACAGCTAACCCATCTGCTTTAGCTCCCCTGAGACCAACAGCCCATTGGACCAACAGACCAACCACCAAAGCGTGGTCCCATTTCCACAAACATCCCCTATAAGTTGCTTCCAGTTCTAGGTGACCTGCTTATTTCCAGGCCTGACCATCGTCTGATGCCTGGCCATGTTCAACTTTCCCCTCTCTGGACAGAGTGACACCACAGGCTGGTGTAGGACTCCAATCGGGAAAAGCAGAAAGTTGGACAGATACATGACACTGAGACGCTCCCAGAGAAGGAACAGCCTGTGTGTAAGAGCTCCTCCAAAACCCCCCACCTCAGCCAAATTTTCTCCCCTCAGAGGTGGGCCAGGGCCTCACCTGGAAAACGAGCCGGTATTAAATTTGTATCTTCAAACTTCCGGTCTTTCAGCCACTTCTTAAGCTCAATAAATTCAGGCTTGTGGCTCTCGGGCACTAATCAAGAGAGAAAAGGAGGAAAGAAATGGTGAGTCGAAGCACTGTATAATCATATCGCTTTTGAAAAAAAAGACTAATCTCTGGTGAACTGTTGCTGTCAGTTATGACAGAAAATAATTTGTTTTTAAATATGTGAATAAAGCAAATGGGTGGGGGGGGGAACCACCCAGCCAGCCATAAACTAACTTTTTTTTTTTTTTGGTATCTCTCCTCAGCAAATCAGGAGCAAAAGAAAACTCATCAGCCTGATATAGAACAGGGTTTTTTGGTTCATTGTCTCAATTGCGGCAGTGGCCTTTCCGAATATATACAAAAATCAAAATCAAGTTATAGCTGACCTTGAACAGTGCAAGCTTTAGGGACACTAACAAAGTCAAATATTCAATTTATTTTCTTTTAGTTTGATTCACAGTATTGTTAATGTTCCGATTTCTTGCAGGCAGCATCCCAACCTCACACACTGCACCCAAGTGACTGCTTCCCCCACCGTAATCTCTGGGCCCCACCCGTTAGGGCCCCCCAAAAACACTCACAGTCATTCTGACTCCCCCAAAAGATAACTGCCAACAGCTTGCTGCTGACCTTACCCAGTAACAAGTAACAAGTCAACGTGCTCTGCGTTATCCTGTGTTTCTTCAAACAAAGCCCCAAGAAAGGGAACCCTTCAAAATGCCCTAAGGTCTGAGCCCAAATGATCAATTGCCACCCTGTCCAGATTGGGCTCTACTGTATCTGAAATGATGGACTTACGTCCAAACATGCAAGCTGCTGGAGTTCAGGACCAGTAATGGAAACCTGGGCTCACACCCCAGAGAGAACACAGCTGAAGCATGCGAAAGAGATTCATATCTTCATTCACATAGATTCATTCATACGAAGCATGAGAAAGAGATTCTCCTCCAGGGTTTAAGAGGGAGGGAAATGGGCCTGCTGGAAAGAGGAGTCTTTAAGAAAATATTCTCTCTGATCATTGCCCATGACCCTTTGAACAAAACCATGTGTGTCCGCTAATTCCCTTCAACAAAGGAACCCTCTTTTCATCACTGGCACTCAGAGAATCATGAGTATACCTCCTCTTGATTCAGAACTTCTGAGAAGCTTCCGTCTTCTGACCCGGCTGGTTCTTCCTCTGCCCTTCCTCATACTAAAGCTCAAGTTTCTGTTTAAGTGCCCCACAGAAGTTTAAAGGGTTTCCTTTGCGTTTCATTCCAGTCAGTAATTAACAATCATGGTTCATTGTACCTGTAAATATTTAAACATACAAACATTCAGTAAGCCAAATAAAGTGGCTTTCTATATGCAAAACAAAACATTACATGAGCTTAATTCCTGACCCCTGGCACAGAGATTAAAATCTCTTTTTATCCCCCTAACAATTTTGTCTGGAGATCCTATTGAATGCTAACCAATGAAAACTTCACTACCATGTGCACTGTTGACAAACGCAAGTCAAGACTAGCGATACTAAGGCTCCACTCTCACTGTACTTTGCATAAAGAGTAGCTATGAAACCCTCATCAACTAGGAAATCTTAAAAGGAGAGGGAAAAATAGAATAAAGCTTTCAGTGAGAAAAAAATAACAGGATTCTTAACTCACTATTGTTGGATAAGGGGTGGTAGGAGTTGGAGTGATAGCACAGCGGGAAGGGGTGCTTGCCTTGCACATGGCCAATCCGGGTTCACTCCCAGCGTCCCATATGGTCCCCCAAGGCCACTAGGGGGTGATCCCTGAATGCAAAGTCAGGAGTAAGTCCTGGGTGTGCCCCCCCCCAAAAAATAAGAAATATTAAAGAAGAAAATAATGAGAGTTGTGAAACATGGCCACTGTCACTGTCCTCCCATTGTTCATCGATTTGCTCGAGCGGGCCCAGTAACATTGTGAGACTTGTTACTGTGTTTGGCATATCGCTGGAGCAGGCCCAGTAACACTGTGAGACTTGTTCCTGTGTTTGGCATATCGAATACGTCATGGGTAGCTTGCCAGGCTTTGCCGTGCAGGCCAGATACTCTAGGTAGCTTGCCGGGCTCTCCGAGAGGGGCAGAGGAATCGAATTCGGTCGGCCGTGTCAGCCGAGTGCAAGTCAAACACCCTACCCACTGTGCTATCGCTCCAGCCCAAGTCAATAATCCCTTTGGAGTTGTTTTGGAGCACATCCCATAACCATATAAAACAAGAGTGAAAGATATTCAAAAACGTTCCAGGGGAGGGGGCTTTTGCCAGGACTTTGGTATCCTACTGTGATTCTTGGGGGGACACCTGGGGACTGGGGGCATCAGGTGCTGTGCAGACGCTCAAGTCCTGCGAGGCTAAGTGAGCCTATCACACCGCACCAGAGATCCACCACAGGCCCATGATTCTCAGGGACAGGGCTTTTCTCTGGGTGGGGAAAACCAGTTCCCATCTCTACTGAGTCCAGGTTCCCTGTCTCTCTTTCCCTCTCTGAAGTGAGGAATGTCAGAAAACAGAGCGCATAGCAAAAGTTTTATTTAAGGAAAATGAGCCACATCCAAAGGAAACACCAAAACCAAAACCAGAGCTTCCTCCGGGAGGGGCATGCCTGGAACAGCTCTGGGATCTTCGTCAACAACAGTCTTTGCCAAGCTGCCCTAACTCGCAGCTCTGTGCAGATAGCAGGATGCCACAGCCTTGCACATGTTGCCAACAGGGATTCGCAATCCAACACCAGAGTGTCCCCCAAGCCCCCCACCTAGGAGTGATCCCTGAGCACCGCCCGGTGTGGCCAGAAAACAAGGCAAAGAGAACTGTTGCGAAGGCACCGTCAAGGGAAAAACTCCTGAGGTCTGGTTACTTTCCCTGAAGAAACCTGCGCCTTCAGCCCAATTTGAGCTGGGGGGAGGGGGGAGTCCTAGTTGCAGCCTGTGATAGGAGGGTCATCAAGGTCCTGCGCTGTATCATGCGCGGCCTCTGATCTCCGTTCTTCCACGCAAACAACCAAACAGGAGGCCCATTCCCGCTGCCTGCCCATCCCCAAGCTCCCGTTACCCGGGCAACGGCCGCGGCAGCTTCTGTTACCCGAGCAACGGCTGTGATAGCTCCCGCCCCGGAAGTCGCCGGCTCAGCGCGGGGCGGGGCTCGGACCTCAACGTGGCGGCGCGCCGCGCGCACATGTAAAGAGTCAAACTCCGCGCCACAGAAGAACACGGGTTGCAAGAACGCGGCCGCAGAGGGAACGGCTCGGGGATCTCCAGGCCCACCTCCCGCCGCGAACCCTCACGAACCGACAGCGCTCAGTCACCGCGCGCGGACCCGCTTCCGTCCGGAGCCATCGCCGCCGGCGCCGCGCGCACGCGCGCAGGCGCATCCCAGCCCCGGAAGTGGGTTGGGCGGCGGGAGCCGCGGGCGCGCGGCTGCCGCTCCTTGCAGTGTCGCCGTCCGCCGCTAGGGGCGGGCTCAGGCAGGCCTCCAGGGTACGGGCTGGCGTTTCTCCAACTGCCCTTTGACCCCTGCTCAGCCAACCTAGCTCTACTTCCTCCTCACGGGCTTCTGGGCAGACCTTCTGGAAAATTCCATGGCTATCCTGGCATGCCGCCTCCGGCAGAGCGATGAGATTGAGTTTCTCACACTCACACACCCCTTGGTGATGGATTTAGTGACCGTGTGATTCTGTACTGGAGAAACCTGGCACCTAATGCACCCCCAAATCTGGAGCACCCGGTTCCTTCTTCAGCAAAACTTGACACCAGCAAAACAGGTCACCGAACACCTGAGCAGTGTCCACGGCCAGAGAAGTGGACCTGAGAACCTTCCAGGAACTGACAGGATTGAAGGGGCCGGAACCAGGGTACACGATGCTCTATGGCAAATATTGGGACAAAAGTGATTTTTTTTTTTTGCATGGTTGTTTTTTAGGGAGAAAAGAGAAAGCCAAATAAAACACGGAGCTTAGTCATACTGCTAATCATTCCATGGAAGTTTGAAATGCATCTGTCACTGGATTGGTGTTGGAATATCGTATGCCTACAACTCGACTAGTCAATAACTTTGTAAATTGTGGTTCTTCAAATAAATATTTTTGGGGGAGTCACACCCAGCGATGCACAGGGGTTACTCCTGGCTCTGCACTCAGGAGTTACTCCTGGCCATGCGCAGGGGACCATATGGGATGCTGGGAATCATACCCGGGTCGGCCTCATGCGAGGCAAACACCCTACCCGCTGTGCTATCTCTCCAGCCCCCTCAAATAATTATTTTTAAATATTGCCATTGTATGATTGGTTTCTTAGTTGTGACCAAGGTAACCCAAGCCCCGAGGTATTAATAATGGGTGTTTGGGGATTATTTTTACTACTCTGACAGCTTTTCAGTGAATCTATTCTAAAATTTAAAGGGTGAGGGGAGCTGGAAAGAGATTTGAAGCCATGGTTCAGTGATGTCAGCCAAGATCAAGACTTTTTCCACCTTCAAATAAAACTGTAAACTCAAAAAACCTCTGCGGCTTCATTCTATCTCTCCCGCTGCCTGTGTTTGGTAGTCTCACACCGTTTCCCCCACCCCAGGGAGGTAGATGGCGTTGGACAGGTGAAGGAAGGAACAAGGACCAGGCTGGTTGGTCTTAGTTGCAGTTTATTCCAATCCTCTCTCCATTCATACCTGTCTCTCTCCTCTGCCTCCTCCATGCTACTTCATTCTCCTCCTTGATCCCCCTTCATTCTCCTTCTGGCTCTGGAATCTGGATCCCATTTCTCCTTCTCCTTCTTCTGGAGTCTGGCTCCTGATCCCCTTTTCCCTCCTTTTTTGGAGTCTCAATTCTGATCCCTCAGCCCACTCTTACAGTACAGTTAAATCCCAAAGCATGAGGGGTTGGGGTAACAATTACACATAGGTGTGGTCACAGTCAATAGGGG
>JAOXYA010027067.1:0-13169 GCA_028565675.1 Sorex palustris | reverse complement strand
CGCCCGCACGGCAGAGCCTGGCAAGCTCCCCGTGACGTATTCGATATGCCAGACACAGTAACAACAAAGTCTCCATTTGGAGACGTTACTGGGCCCGCTGGAGCAAATCGATGATCAACGGGAGGGCCTTTACTTTTACTTTACTTATTTTAAAAATTAGCTGCTGTGATCCATTAGACCCTTCCCCTCCACCGTTTCTATACTCCTAGACATCTGGGAACTTCATTTCTGTTGTGGATATAAATTATATTGGACTTATTTGCCCTGCCTGATGTAGTGTCTCTCCAGTCCTCTATAATTTATTTTTCCTTTAAGTTCAGCTACTGCACTCATTGGATCATTCATTTCTAATTGGATAAAGAATTTTTCCTCATTTTTTCATCAAATCTTCCTGGAGATCTGTAGCACTGTCTATAGCACTGTCCTCCCATTGTTCATCGATTTGCTCGAGTGGACCCAGTAACGTCTCCACTGTGAGACTTGTTACTGTGTTTGGCATATGAATACGCCACTGGGAGCTTGCCAGGCTTTGCCGTGTGGGTGAGATACTCTCAGTAGCTTGCTGGGTTCTCTGAGAGGGGTGGAGAAATTGAACCTGAGTCGGTACGCTTGGCCATGTGCAAGGTGAACGCCCTACTGCTGTGCTATAGCTCCAGCTCTAATTTGGGGCTGGAGCAATAATACAGGGGGTAGGGCATTTGGTCTGCACACAGACAGCCCCGGGTTTGATCCCTTATATCCCATATGTTTCACTGAGCACCACTAGGAGTAATTTCTGAGTGCAGAGCTAGGAGTAACCCCTGAGCATCGACAGGTGTGGTCCAGCTCCCCCATAACTATCTTAATTTTCAGAAAACATTAAGACAAAATAACTCTGCTTGAGATGGGTCATGAATCTGTCTGTAATTTATGTGCTGGAAACAACTTCCAGTGTGATGGGGCCGAGTAGTGTAGCCAGTGCCCTTCTACAGAAAAAAAGCCCAGAAGTCTACAGCCCTGCCAGCAACTGGGGACATGGTGGGAAAAACTATGCTGGGCCCGTGCAGATGTTCTGCCAGATGTTCTTCACCCTGATCTGCACCTCAGCAACTCAGCAAATCTCTTTATCCGTAAGCCACCCTGTGTGTGCCACGCAGCAGTGGCAGGAGTGGTTGCAGACAGTCTCCTTCCCACTCACAGGCCCTGCAGGATTCCAGCTTGCTGCCAATCAGGACTAAGATGACAAAGATGCTTGGAGCTCATCTCTAGACTTTGTGGAGCTCTGACAGTCAGCCCCGACCAGAGACACACAGACAGTGGGGTCCTGGCCACCATCCACTTGGCGGGCTGCGGCTGGCCCTGTCCTCAAGGTGTGGGGACATGATGGCATTGGGGCGGCTCCTGACCTCACCCCACTCTGCTCAGGGTGTATGCCCGTCTTCACTCACATCTCAAATGTTAAAAATAAAGCACCCAAATCCTTGATGGAAATACTTAAAAGCAGAAAATGCAGTTGAATTCAACAAGAAGTTTCTGGCTAGTCACATACGATGCCCACTGGTAGACCTGGACAAGAGCCAACATGAATGTGAAGCTATTTGGAGTTACAGGATCCAAAGCAAGACTGGCAATACCCACCTTTGTGCCTTCTTCCTCATGGTCACAGCCTGGAGGAAAATAAGGACGATGACCCCCCTCAAACCCCTTAAACCCAATTTAACTGGGTTACAAGAGAAATACGGATAAAAGGAAAGAAATGTTTTATTGAGGGGCTAGAGTGGTAACACAGTGGGTAGGGCACTTGGCTTGCATGTACCCTTGTTTCATCCTTGGCCCTACACATGGTCCCCTAAGCTCTGCCAACAATGATCCCTGAGTGCAGAGCCAGAATTAGCTCTGAGCACAGAGACAGAGTTAGCTCTGGGCAAAAACCAGGATCGAGTCCTGAGCAGAGCTAGGAACAATCATTGATGATTTTTCCAATGATTTCTTAATTTCATTGAAGACCAAAAGGGTTATCGCTTTGAAAACCTCCTCTGGCATTTTAGAAATGTCTAATGTAGACAAGACTTTTCATGGCTTTTGTGTGCCATCATTAATCCAGCAGAATTCCCCAATTTTTTTTATCATTTTTGGGGCAACTTGGGGATTAGGATTTGAGTTCTGAGCATGAGCGAGCCTGAGCAATGATCTCTTGCTCTTGCTCATCAGATTGGGCTGACGACTGTCTTTTTGAGTTGTGTGGGGCTTAATGCACTGCTCTAGCTCTGAGGTTTTGTGAGCCTGGGTACTAATCCAGTATTCACTATTACTTGAACATGGCAGTAAATAAAGCATTAAGTCTGTTGGCCTGAGCACTAACCAGGGATTGAGGTTATAGGTAGAAGTCACAGTAGGTTAGGGGTACCTGATATTTATGGATACTTCGAGGTTTACATTTGTCAGTTCCAACTGCAGTTCTAGAGCCAAACTCAGCAGAATTGGCAAGATTTTGTAGACTGGTGCTCTTATTATTTGGATGACAAAGTTGGTACCAAGTTGGAGTGGATTTGCTGCTTCCAGCTGGTCTAAATAAATCCCTTGATTGAGGGTTCTTATAGCTCTATGAGTCAAGTTTGAGTCAAGTTTCAAAATTTCTGTTGGTTGGGTTGCCTTGTGTACAGATTTCCTAGTAGCCACTGATGTTCTTTCGAACCATTTTTATGGGATCTGATTGTGTGTGGGGGTGGTGGTGGTGGTGGTAGAGGGGGGATGTAACCAGGAAATTGAGACTTATATAAGGCCAAGGACAGGTGTGAGCTGAATTTGTTCAGACTTGGAGAACTGGGACTCAGGACAGAGATGTTCCCAAGCACCAGAACCCCGTGTTGGACTGAAGAGCGGGACTCTGTTATTACAGTTTATTACACTGATCTCTGCTTTTCGGTGTTCTATAGATATGGCACAAGTATCTTGGCCGACTGTCAAGGCTCTGGGGGAGCCTTGCAAATAGGGTGGTTGGCTGAATTATCAAGTTTTTCTGAGCACTTGTGGTTGGTAGCTTGATCAGGCTTAGCATATGGTAAATCCAGAGGGCTGGGTCGGGTAGAGCCAAGTGAGCACTTTGGTTGAGCTGGGTCTGTGTTCCAGGATCTTAGCTGCTGTCCGTAAGGGCAGTGCTTGTGTGCAGAATAGAGCCCCTGGGGCTCCCATTGTGCCAGGCCAGAGGCAGCAACATCTGCCTTCAGTGGGCCTCTGAGTCATCCCATGCTTTGTTCTGGGGACCCTTTTCTGTCTCACTATGAGGTTTCTCTCCAAGCCATGGATGTGCAGTGCAGATGGGCTGGCCCACCCTCTCTGGTGCTTTACAGCCATTGGCACCCCTGTGCCTGCACCAACACTCCCGTTTGTGTCTCCTGACCATTTACTCTGTTTCCTTCATCCTAGCTCTTCTCTCTCCTGGGCTGGAGCGATAGCACAGCGGGTAGGGCATTTGCCTTGCATTCAGCCAACATGGCCGACCCGAGTTCAATTCCTCCACCCCTCTTGGAGAGCCTGGCAAGCTACCGAGAGTATCTCACCCACACAGCAAAGCCTGGCAAGCTAACCGTGATGTATTTGATATGCCAAATACAGTAACAAGTCTCACAATGTTACTGTGCCTGCTCGAGCAAAATTGATGAACAAAGGAAGGACAATGATGGTGACAGTGACTCCCAGGCCACTGTCCACATGCAGGGGATTCTCTGCTGGAGCTCACACCATAGGATGCAGCCAGCCTATTCTTCTATAAAGGTTCTGCTGTGGGAGAATGCTCTGGAGCTTCCTTCATAAGGCCATCTTGGTTCTCTGAGCAGTCTTTTGACTTGAACCAGCTACCTACCTAACCTTTCTCCTTTAAAGTCTGAAAGACATCAATACCTCTCATTTAATCACTCCCTTGCTTAATGCAGCTATCCTGGACAGTCTGATATTCTCATGCCCATTCAGAATTTATGTGTTTTTGAAATGATTTACTTAGTGTCTGAATACCTATTTGGACCACAGCTTACATGGGGGCAAATAAAATGCATGTGATTTTCACTTTGGGGTTCATCTATGTCTGGAGGAAGAAAGTAAGGAAAGCAAGCCAAAAAGTATAAGAACTCTCCATCTATTGCTAAAGTTTCAAAGGCTCTTGGTCCTTTTAGTTATAAGATTTGATGTTTCTTTATAGATCACACTAATATTTCCAAACAAAATTGCTTTTAAAATTTAACAACAAGAGCAATTTCCATTTTAAAATCATGCAAGTTGTTAAAAATGTCTTCAGTGGTGTTATAAATGATCTTGAAGCTTCTCCAATTCTATGAATTTAGAAATGGGTATCTGTGACTGTCTCCTAAAAATTGCTTCTCTAGTTATCTCTAAACAACAACAGAAAAGCCTGGAGAACTAATCATCATGCTGTGTATAAAATAAGTACAATAAATAGCTCTAAAATATTATTTTTAAAAGAGCCTTTTTGGGGGGTTGTTGTTTTTTAATGCCCCAGAACCATCCAACAGAGACTTAAAAGAAAGTGCCTGAGTGAGTAAACTTAAGTACAGTTACTTCAAGACCAAACCACACATAGAGGAAGTAAGAAGGAGATGGTGGGAAATCCACATATATATGTACACCACAAACAATAAAGCATATCACAGAGATAAAAGCCTGCATCATTTCTAACATGGAAGAAGATTCCCCTAAGGCAATCCTCAAAGAGAGGCTTAACCAGTTCTCTTGGAAACTGCTCTCACTGAAACTGTGCAGGATACCCAGGAAGATTTCTAATAAATGTTTCTTCTGAATCTAGAAATCTAGCAAAACTCACCTCTCACACCACTTTTCTAAAAGAAGTACTCTCCTACTCCTGGATCACAGGATATCATTACTGATACTAGTTTTTTCCTATTTCTGACACCTTGTAGTCACTTTGGAGGTGGCTCCCCAGCTTTGAGTAGGGAGTCTTTTAAAGATCAGATTCAAAGGGCCAGAATGATGGCTCAGTGGTCAAAGAATGTACCAGGACCTGGGTTCAATCCTCTGTAACTGAGCCCAAGAAACTTTGCATTCTTGGGTCAGAACATTGAACTTCTAGTTGACTGAGTATCGGGGGATTTTTCCCTGAGGTCCCTTGCGAACTGCTTTGGAGCACCTCCGAAAAACAGATTTAAAAGCCTCACACTCTAGACTCCTTAGACATCTATTTCAATAATTACAGCATGGGGGTTCAGGATTTTTTTCTTTTTTGGTGGCTCCTGATTTAGATAGATCATTCCAGGTTAACCTAATATTGAAGACACAGCACTTTATAAATATTTAAGAGAAATTAAAATGAGACTCATAACCTTAATTTTTTTCTAGCATGTTTCTGTACATCTCACTGTGATGGATTTTCTTCTCCTTTTTCTTTTTTTTGTTTTTCATTTTTATAAATTTATTTATTGAATCACCATGAGAGCAGTCACAAAGGTTTTGGGTTTAAGTCTCGATCATACAATGATGAAATATCTGTCCCTTCACCAGTGCCCATTTTCCACCACCAAAATCTAGTCCCCATCCCAAACCTTCCCCCTACCTGTGGGGCAGATGAGTTCCACATTACTCTCTCTCTATCTACTTTGATTACATTCAATATTTTGACACCAAACCCATTATTATTATTTAGGATTTTACCCCAACACTCAGATCTGCTGAAAAGGCAACCATAGACAATTTGTTTTCTATTGCTGATTATGAATAACATATGATGTCATGCTGCCGCACAATTTTGGGATTCCAAAAATTTAACAATTAAATCTGGAGGGATTTCTGCCAAAACCTACTGGGTTCCAAGGTTTGTTCTTGAGTCTTTGGGATAATGGCCATTAAGCAGCTTGATCAGGAGCCAGAGAAGCTGTTTGTGGGCAGCAACTCGGGGTCTCGTTGGGGTGGGGATGAAAGGACCATCTCCACTCCCATCCCATGAGGCCTCACATGTCTCATCACTGCGGGCCCACACCTGACTGTCCAATAGCCTCTGGAGGATGGCCGCCACTGAGCCGCCGGGGGAACAGGCCAAGGCACAGAACTTATTCCCACCTGGGGTGACCTGGCACCCGTAACCTACTGCAGGGACCGGACACATCTCTGCCCAAAGCCGCTGGGTTCCGAGACTTGTTTCTGAGTCTCTTGGATCATGGCTGGTAAGAAGCTTGATCAGGAGCCAGAGAGGCTGTTCGTGGGTGGTGACTTGGCATCTCATTGGGACGGGGAGGAAAGGGCCGGCTCCACCCCCATCCCGTGAGGTTCCATGTGTCTCATTACTGCAGGCCCAAACCTGACTGTCCAGTGGCCTCTGGAGGATGGTGGCCACCAAGCCGCCAAGGGGGAGCAGGTGGAGAGACAGCACACTTTCCCTCCTCGGGTGGCCCAGCACCGATAACCTACTGCGGGGACCGGGCATGTTTCTGCCAAAAGCCGCTGGTTTCCAAGATTTGTTTCTGAGTGTCTTGGATCATGGCTGTTAGGCAGTTTGATCAGGAATCAGAGAAGCCTTGCCTCCAATTATATAGCTGAGCCAAATGTGGTTCGTGGGTGTGTCTCCTACATACCTAACTTTTGTCCATTTTTCTTTCTTGGTAAACTTGGCCCCAAGTTGTTGGGGTCTGGCCAAAAGCACAGCCACAATTTTGGTGTGTCTAGAAGTCTGAAGGCACCATCAGGCTGCTGATGTACTCACCTCACAGGTACAGATTGACCTGCTGGCGGCACCATATCCCCCATCTCCTCCTTTTTTTTTGAATTGATTTCATCTTCATGACTATCGGCATCATCATTTGAGAGCTCTGACTTCACAGGATTTCTATGCTGCAGGGAATCTATTCTCTTCATAGTCATGTTCTCTCACCTTTAAATATAATTTTATTTCCTTGTTAGGTGGAATATTGTTAGTTCTCTGTGACTTTTTGCTGCGAGTGGAACTGTGATCATGAAGACTGATACAGCAAACTATTCTCTTGTCTTTGAAAATAATCCTCCTGCAACTAAACTTCCCAGGTCTGCTTATGATGATTTCTTTGGTGTGATCCACTCAGAAGAAAGAAACTATTCTAGGTATTTCAGCAGAAGTAGTTAAATAAAGGGAATTTGTTTTTGAAAAATAAAAGATATGAGAAGTCAGAAAGAGATGGATCAAGTACCCAAAGATATCAGCACCATCTAGAAGACTATGCCCATGATAAGGTGAGAGAGGCAATGGAGGTTGCAATCTTATTGGCACCCAGGGACCAGGGTCTCTCCTGAAAGTGACTGAGAATGACAGAGGAGGCATGTCATTGCAGGTTTTGCTCCATGAAGCAGAGCAAAAATAAAACTACCCAGGGTCCTTCTTAAAGTCTGGTTTATCTCCTCCTGTTCTTTAATTTTTGCTAGTATACCTCACTGGTTGAACCTACATAGAATCCAAGAGATAAATATGCTTTGGACCTATAAATACTTAGAGGAAGTGTAGAAAATGAATCTGAAAGAAAAATATACAAAGATAGCTTCTAAACAAAGCATAAGCTATTCATAGATTGTCTCTGTTTATATCTTATCAATAATTACTTATTTACCCACGAAGGTGCGTGATCATTTGCCATTACTTGCTAAATGAGAGACTAGAGGATAATAAAACTGAAAATTAACTGTGATGAAACTGAAGATAGTAGGTCTGTGTTAAAGCTACTATTTTCTGTTTTCTCTGCTAACCACAATCTGTGCCTCTTCTCTCTGTCTCATAACTACCAGTTCTCTGCCCTTTTAATTAATTGCCCTTTCACTAGCCTCCAGAAAGATGAGTGTGAGAGTGGGCTGTAAGTAGGGAAGAGCAGATTCAAATTCAACCTTTGGAGTGGGCATCTGGAGGCAGAAGTAAAGCAAAAAATAGAAGCCAACTATCATGGAAAACATGGCAGAACAAGACTTTGTTCTCTAGTTCAGAACCACTGCTTCAAGCATCTGAAAAGAGAGCTAAATCCATATCTGTGTTTCCAAGAATGGGCTTCTTGCTTTATCTTATACAATTTTTGCTGCTATCTGCTCCCTAGTCTGTTTCAATTTAATTTTTCTGTGCATTTAACAATAATCTTTAATTTTATGACTCTACTTCCTTATTTGGGGGGTGAGCACCCCTAACAGTGCTCAGGTCTTACTCCTGATTTTAAGGTCAGTTATCATTTCTGGCAAGGCTCAGGGGACCACATGGGATACCAGGGATCAAACCCAGGTAAAAGGTAAGTACCCAACCTGCTATACTATATGTCTCTCTGGTGCCTCTTATATTTATTTTGTAATGTTGGAAGTTCTCTAAACTTCATGCAGGTCTTGTATTTGTCTGTAGACCATCTCCACTGGGGTGGTTTATATCAGATTCAATGTGTTCCAAGTCAAACCCTTTAGTTTTCTTCCTTGTATCTCAAACACATGTCTCTGTTAACAATAGCTTAGTAGTATGGTAGATTGTCTCCTAGTATCTCTGATGCTAATAAAATGAGCAACTCTCATTTGTTCTTTTAGAACATGAAATGTATAACTGCCTTGATATTTTTGTAGTTTGTTACTATTTGTCTGGGCTGGAGCGATAGCACAGTGGGTAGGGCATTTGCCTTGCACGCAGCCAACATGGCCGACCCGACTTCGATTCCTCTGCCCCTCTCAGAGAGCCTGGCAAGCTACCCAGAGTATTGCGCCCGCCCGGCAGAACCTGGCAAGCTACCTGTGACGTATTCGATATGCCAAAAACAGTAACAGGTGTCACAACGGAGACATTACTGGGCCCCCTCGAGAAAATCGATGAACAACGGGGTGACAGTGACAGTTACTATTTGTCTATTTTATCAAGCTGTGAATTCCTCAAGAATAATAATTGTTTCCATTTATCTCTGAGTTCCCCTTTCACTGTACAGTTGATTTCTATCATCCCCTTCTTTCTCTTAATATTCTGATTATCCTTGTAAGAAAAACTATGCAACTTGCACAGACTGGCACTTGTTTGGAGGATTCAAGTTATATTTCACTCTCTTAACTATGTTTTGAATAGTTGTTTATATTTGTTATTAATTTTACAGAGTTTGGACAGAGCTATTTCATTTCCACCTGCCTGAGGATATGAATTCCAGCCATTTGAGAAATGTGCAAATTTTTTAGTCTTAAGAAATCAATTTGTCTAGACTATAAAGTTCATTGTAATGGATATTTTGCCCATAACCTATTTCATTTGTCTTAATAATATGAATGAGGAAGATAAGTAATAGTCTTTGTCAATTATTTTGGCTATTCACTCTAGAGTGAATATCTAACTCTTTGATAATAGCCAGAACATTTTTAGAGTAACTTTTAAAAATACTTTCTAGAGTGCTCAAAGCAAAATAGTTGATTATGAAAATTTCCAAGGATAGTTGTAAAATTCAAAGCTGATGAATTTCTCTATATCCTGATATTTCTTTAAGAGCCTGCACCTTCAACTTGAACTTACTTTTTTATTTTCAGGGGAGGCAATTTGGTTCTCAGAATTCATTCCTGATGGTGCTCAGGGGTCTATATATGCTGTTGAGAATTGAACACGGGTCCGGTGCATGAAAGGTACATACCTAACCCTTGTGTTATCTTTATGACCCCTGACATTAGTCTTAGCTATATTTTAGATCTAGAACCTGGATGAATGAAACAACACCACAATAAAGTTTATGTAAAAATTTTAAAACTCATGCTAGCCTTGGTTTCTTAGAAAATAGAAAGAGATGCAAAGAGTTCAAGTACAACTTCATTGTAGTGCCTCTTTAATGATGGAGAATATATTTTGATATTATAGCTAGATATCACCATATATCTATCATTCTCTATTTCCTTGTCTCTCTTACGCAAACAAGCATATATGTTTTTATATACATACATAATTATGATAAAGTTCATCTTAAAATCAGTCACAGTACTCATAATGGCAATAGTAACATAGGATACCTTTAACAGGATGTTATAAAAACATTATGAAATGTGTGGTCTCTCTCCTTCAGAATATATTATTGTACATAAATTGTGTTTTGAGGGACTATGAATGTAATCATGTAAAACTGAAATGAAGAAAAGTGAAACTGGACAAATAAGGAAAAAATGTCACCTCCAGGAAATGAGAAGGGAAAAGGAAGAGAAGATGCAAGAAGCAACGTCATCAATTTCCAAAGCAGCTTCTGCATCTCAAAGAGCTCAGTGTGCAGGTGCATTTCCTTAGCTGGGAGAGCAAAAATGCCTGTCTGAGCACCTAAACCAGTGGCCATAGGGTTTAGGGTTGGCTTTCTTCTTTAATGAACACTGCTTAGAGTCTGTTCCACAGAGAGTCAGTTTCCCTGTCCTTTAAGGTTTCACTATTCGGCTCTGCCTGTGGCCCTGAAGGATTTATACTTCATTCTACAAGGGTGGAGAGTTTTTATTTTCCTGCCTTTCATTACCAGTGATCTGCCCTGGGTGGAAGCAAATGCAGGAGCCACACATGTCAACTAAGCCTGGTGAGCCCAGCTGCTCGTGGCAGCTAAAGACACAAGAGTGTTCAACGTTTTTTTGGCTTTTTGGGTCACACCCGGTGATGTGCAGGGCTAAGTTCTGGCTCTTTACTCAGAAATTACTCCTGGAGGTGCTTGGGGGACCCTATGGGATGCTGGGAATCGAACCCAGGTTGGCTGCATATAAGGCAAATGTCCTACCCACTGTGCTACTGCTCCATCCCCAAGACTGGCCAACTTCAAGGAGCATTCAGGTGGCAGGGGATGCATCTAAAGCTGAGGAAGTTCATGGAACTGGTGTTTCATAAAGAAGCTGGTGCCAAGCATTTCCTTTCCAAACATACAGTGAGGCAAGGGATGTAAAATGCATCTGCAGGGAAAAGTCATTAGTCTTGAACCAGTTGCCATCCATAAGTCATCACAGATATACTTACCTAGAAAAGAAGCATTGCAAATGTTCCTACAAATAAAAACAATAGAAAAAAATCTTTGGATGAGACTTGGAGTCATTTGGACAATCTTTTCCTGGGGCATGCCTCTATGAAGTACTCTCTGACTGTTGATGACTGTCCTGGTTTGTTTTCTCCCTTGCAATGAAGTTCTAGTGATATTGCTTCCACTAGCATACATAGGAAAAACTCTGGGAAAATTCATGACCTAGAGTCTTCTGGGGATGAGTTGTGCTAGGGAGAGTTTTGCTCTGAGAATTGAATCTGCAATCTTACTGAGCTTGACACACTATTTTCAGATAACTGTATTTCCTGGCCCAAACTCTATTACAGATTTTCTGTATTCTGTTGGTTAAAAACAAACAAAATGTTGTGTTTTCGCTGGACCTGTTAGCTGCACTGTGCTTATCTTTCCATGTGACCACATACAGTCAACTGCTTCATGTAGTACATTCAGGAATAAATCACCAAGGTTTGACTAGCACCACTGTCCCAGCTTAAACATTGCACACAGACCCCATGACTCGGGGGCTTGGTCTTACATCCTCCCTAGATAACTCCCTTCTGCTAAGGTTAATATGGAGCTACCTAAAAATATTTTTGAAAATCTTTCCACATTGTCTGGGCATGTTTTCATTCTTACTAGATAAGTTCAACCCCACAACATTATAATTCACATATTCCTATGACTTTTGTTTCCTTTCCCTAGTCTATATCTTCTTGTAAAGACGCATTATCTGGGCCTGAATCTGGCCAGTAATCTGGCCAATTGGGTGGGGTTTCCTTCTTGCTGTGGGAGGTTATCCTACTTATTTAGTTGCTTCTATTAAGTTCTGCATTTGCCTTTTGGTAGTTGCCTTTGGGGAAAAAAAAACCCATTTGATATTCTTTGTGTTCATTGGTGAGTTAAGAGTGCTTTCCTTGGGTAGGGCATT
Source organism: Sorex palustris (assembly GCA_028565675.1). NCBI lineage: Eukaryota > Metazoa > Chordata > Mammalia > Eulipotyphla > Soricidae > Sorex > Sorex palustris. Next base: position 1,286 of record JAOXYA010027067.1, on the reverse strand, counting down.
TATCTTGCATACAGTGGACCTGGATTCAATTTTAGAATCCCTGCACAGCTTCTCAAGCACTTCCAGGAGTAATTTCTGAGTACAGAGCCAGGGGAAGCCCTGAGCATTGCATTGTGTTGAGGAGAACTAGTCTCAGAACTTAGAGTGAACTAATAAAATGAGAATTCATTTTTTATTTGTCTGTACAAGCTGTATTATTACTAAGTTGTCAAAGGCTCTAAACCATATGGCTTGAATTCTAAGATGTGCATCTTAGTTTTAAAAATTGATAAAGAATAATTTCTCCCTGATATCTTGCTAATGAAGAAAGCAGCTTGTTGAAGCAGGTTTCTTATGTTTCTTTTTGAAAGAATGAGGAAACTCGGGGCTGGAGCAATGACACAGTGGGTAGGGCGTTTGCCTTGCATGCGGCTGACCCGGGTTTGATTCCCAGCATCCCATATGGTCCCCCAAGCACCGCCAGGAATAATTCCTGAGTGCACAAGCCAGGAGAAATCCCTGTGCATTGCCGGGTGTGACCTGAAAAGCAAAAAAACAAAACAAAACAAACAAAAAAGAATGAGGAAACTTTACAAATTGTTGTCCAGCTTGATAGAATTCAATAAAATCTACTTCTAGAAATTTACATTATACTCAACAATGTGAAAAAGCAAATAAATAAAACTCTATTCAAGTCTGTAAATGCTTTGCAAGCTCTGTCTTGAACAAAATAAAGGTAAGGTGTTTTTGCTGATTTAAAATTCATTAGGATGTTTCAATACAGGTTATTTCATGTTTTATCATAGAGATTTCAGTTAACACTACAGAGAATAGATAAAAATCCTATTATACCTTTAGCCTTTGGAAAAGAGTAAGTCACATGACTTTATCAAGGCATTTCTTTAGTATTAGTCTATCTTTTTGCCAAATGGTTTGCTAGGGATTCTGAGAGTTATTGAACTTGCTGTCTGCTTTGAAGAACTTGTATTGCAGTGTGGAAGAGGAAATGTAGATGATATGAAGATGATTTATACCTTCAGAGTTTACCAAGCTTATACTCTATCATTTATAAATGGACATTGTACTAGCCTGACTAATGAATTGATAATTATTTTTATAAATATTTAATAAGTATAGCACTATACAATTTTTAGTTGTATAAACATACTAATTTGATACATTTATACATTATACAAAACAATTACCTCTATAGGTTATCTAACACTTCCATCATATCATATTTTTACCATTCCGTTTATTTGTAGTGATTGTATTTAAAATACCTCTTGGCAAATTTCAAAGAATAT
>JAOXYA010027012.1:0-13173 GCA_028565675.1 Sorex palustris | reverse complement strand
TCTCTGTTTTCACTTGCTTGGCCAGTGGCATGACATCTTTGAAGATACCATTAGCTTCAGTGTCATAGAGGGTTTTGGATAGCGACATAGTCAGCTAGCTGAAGCAGCCCAGATGGCCTCCTATATAATAGAGACATTTGTATCTTGGTTTTTTTTTTAAATGTATTTTTTAAATATGTTCTGTGAACCTTGTGAAGGGAAGGAATTAAACTGCACTTAAGGGTTGAGAGTGTGGACAGGTCCAAACAATGAGCATTAGAAGCCCCTCCAGAAGGGAATGATTGGGAGATAGAGGCGAGGGGGAGTCTCTGAGGGGAGAAGGATGCTCATGGTAACGGCCTGTGTGGGATGGAGCTGCGTTTCCGGCTCCTGAGTTGGCCGGAGGCTCCTCCAGCTGGGGAGTCAGCACGGCAGCTGTGGACACACAGGCGCCCCCGTTTTTTTGTGCTGAACTGAACAGACGCACAGAGGATCCTGTTTCCTTCCTCCTTGCTCATCAGGAAATGGCCAGGCTGGTAAATCTCCATGTGACTCTTAGAAATTTGAAGAACACTTTTTATCTTTTTTTTTAAGCAGGGGTGGGTTGGGGCTGCTAAACAATGTTCAGGGGCACCCAGGGTCACTTCCAGTGATACTCAGATGACCAGGCTAGACAGTGGTGCTACTGGCCTCTGCAGTGCCCAGGCCACCAAGGCCGTAAGAAACAGTGCTTGGGGGGCTTCCAAGGCTGCACCTTTCGATACTGGAGTGGGGTGTTTGTAGTGCTGGGAATCAAGCTGGGCCTCCTCCAAGGGTAAACCCTGTGCAATCGGCCGGGCTCATGTGTGCTACTTTTATTTTCCATCTTGTCTTATAACCTTGGCGACCGTGGAGTGGCGCTTGGAAGTGTTGATCTGATCTGAACTTCCTCGAGGGTCTTGCTAGACGTCTGTGGATGGGGAAGCAACGAAGGGAGGGATTGGCCACCACTCTGAGCTGGACTGTGGGTACCTGGTGGTGGGAGGGAGAGCAGGGGATCTGGCCTGGCTGGGGCCCGGGAACCAGATGTGGGGACCTCTGAGCCATGAGTTGGCCTGGGGTGATTTCCATGTTTTGAGGTTCTGGAGAGTGATGGAGGAACTGAGCTGAGGCAACAAAGAACATGTGTTGGTGTTGGCTGAGAGAGATGTGCTCCATCTTGACTTTCTTTTCTCTCACCGGTGCTTGCAGAACCGAGTTGTGGCCTAGAGAGGAGCAGGTGGCTGTGAGTGACCCTCTGACAAAATACGTGGTAGCACTGAGCTGGACCCTGCTTTGCTTGGGCCCTTGTTTCCCATGTACCAGGGGAAGAAATTGAATTTCCATCTAACTCCAGAATTTTCTTTCTTGCCCTGCATGATGCTACCTGCTGCTGCTCCTTCCCCCTTTCTGCTGGCATTTTTCTTATTTTGGTTTGCTTTTTGGGTCACACCAGTGGTGCACAGGGCTGCACTCAGGGATCACTCCTGGCATGGTTGGGGGACCATCTGGAGTGCCTGGTATTGAACCTAGGTCAGTTTAGGAAGTGCCCACCCACTGTATTATTGCTGCAACCCTGCTGGCAACTTTTTGATTTCTGTTTTGAGTTTCTTCTGGGTTCCCTGGGCATGTAATGTCAGATGTCTGGTTGAAGACTGTGTTTGTAGATTCTCAGAGGTCCTTTCTGCACCTTTTCCTCAGAACAGGATTTTGTGGAAATGAAATTGTGGTACACTGAGAAGGGGTGGGAAATGTGACATGAAAGACCTGAAACCACAGAATAACCGAGAGCCGAAAGGTGGTGTCTGCTCTGTCTTCTGTCCTGGACATTCCTTTGAAGGATGGACCATCACAGAAACTGGGCCTAGACCCTACCCCCAATGGCCCCTCCAAAAGGACCACAGAGAGGGGTGTAGGGCAAGGGTGGAGGAGTTGGGTGACCTGCTCAGGGCCTCATGCTGTCACCCAAATTTAGAGGGAACAAGGTTTTCTCTAATGAAGGGTTGACTCTAGGACCAGAGAGATAGTCCAATGGGTAGGGTGCTTGCCTTGCATGCAGCTGACCTGGGTTTGATTCCTGGCATCGTATATAGTCCCCTGAGCCCTCCAGGAGTGATTCCTGAGCACAGGGCCAGGAGTTACCCCTGATCACCAGTGGGTGTTACCCCCTCCAACCCCCAAAAAAGCAAATGAAGGGTTGGCCCAGAGCTGCAGGTGCTGTAAGGCAGTAGTAACCCATGGGTGTTGTAGAGTACATTCTTTCTCCGCGTCCCTCTTCGTGCCACCCAGGAGGCTGTCCTAGACGTTCCTTTGAAGGATGGAGCATTGCAGAAGCTGGTCCTGGGCGCCCCACCCCCAGCCCCATATCGCTGGTTCCTGTGGAGTGATAACCAACCCACCACCCATATTCCATCGCCGTTTTCCCATCATGAACTGAGGCAGCCGAGTGCCATGCTTTCCTGGCACCCTGGCACATGGTTTTCCTGCTGAGCCTGCTTGCCAGCCTCCACTGGCCAGAACTGAGCATAGCACATGCTCAGCTGAAAGGAGGGACAGCCTTGCCGTGACCCTGGGATCCCTTATTTCATCCCATAACTGTTGCAGCTTTTATACCGAATTATATGTTTTCATTTGTTATTATTGCGATCTAGGTAACAAGTTTACCAGGTTAATGGTTATGGTTTTGGTGTGTTAGAGTCATCACAACTCAGCTTCATCAAAGTGCCCCATTGTTAAGTGCCAGAGATCTCCGTGGAAGCTCCAAATGTTAAGTGGCAACAAACCAGAGTGCAGCCACTGACTGAGACACACAGAGACAGGACATATTTTTCAAGGTTTCATTCACACACCAAAACACACGCATACCAGGGATTCAACACTGAGGGTTCACAGGCCTAAGAGACTTGGCACCCAAATCGCCTTCTGGAAGAGGTTTTTAAGCCCTGTGCCCTCCAGCCTCCATGCCTGGATGCTTGCCTGTGTGCCTGGGTGCTCCCTGCCAGGGGAATCCTCATGGTTTTGAGCACGCAAGCAGAGGGTACAGAAGCAAAACAGAACGGATATGGTTGACACATCTTGTTAAATTGACTTGAATCCTCCTCATCTGAGGTCAATTGTCTGGTCCTTTGTGTCCGTGCCCTTGGGGTCTGGCGAGTTGTTCTTACTAAATTGTAAACCCATGACCCTGAGGCACAGAATGGAGCCTGGCTTTCCAGAATGGAGTTGCAGTGGTTCTTTCACCATGACCTCTGTCGATTTTTAGGAGGGAGGGTTTGGGCTACACAGGGTGGTTCTCAGGGTTGACTCGGCTTGTGCTCAGGCGTCACTCCTGGAGTGGCTCAGGGAGCCATATGAAGTGTCGGGGATCAAACTGGGGCCAGCCATGAGCAGTGCAAGTGCCTAAATTCCCCACCCCCCAAATCTGCCCAGGCCTAATGTTACTTTAGTGCATCTTTACAGTCCCTCACCCTGATCCCCCCACTGCTTGGGAACCTCACACTTGTAATCCAATATGTTAATTTGCGGGGGGGCGGGGAAAGCAGGGTATGATCATTTTTTTTCTGTTTTTTTGCTTTTTGGATCACACCCAGCGATGCACAGAGGTTATTCCTGGCTCATGCACTCAGGAATTACCTATGGCGGTGCTCAGGGGACCTTATGGGATGCTGAGGATCGAACCCAGGCCGGACACGTGCAAAGCAAATGCCCTCCCTGTTATGCTATCGCTCCAGCCCCCTGATCATTTTTTAAGAAGAAAGAAAAGTGTGACAGTATCAAAACTAGGTGCAAAGATTATGTGTGGGGCAACAACTATTTGGTGAAGTAAGTTAAGGAAAAAAGCATCTGTAGGATTTGGTGTCTCCTAAGCTGTGTGACTCAGATTCTAGAGGATGCAGGAGACCCAGGTCTTCCTTTACTTCCTGGGAAAGGAGCATTTACACCTGAGTTCCCTCAATTTCTCTTTCCTGCTTTATACAGAGCTAGGGTTCAGGGGTCCCCTCACAAATCCTGTGTGAATTACTTACTAGGCTCGCCCCCAATCCCCCGTCCCCTCACCATCCCCAAATCCTAGCACATGCCACTCTCTTAAGAAGAAAAGTAGGCAGTTTTCACCACTTGTAAGGAAATGATTTGTTCTGTCAGCCGGAGGTCGTGTCAGTGCCCTCCTGAGGGAACAGGTGATGGGGTGACTCAGCCACACCATGTGCTGGTCCCTTGGTTAAAATGAGTGTTTCCCTTCCAGGACTGTCATGAACATGCTAAGTCAGCGGTGTGGTAGCAGGATTATGAAAGGGCGCTGAGGAATGACTGTCGGCCTGGCCTGGCATTTCCAAGAGGCCGAGTCCCGTTGAACCTCAGGAGCGGAGCTCTGGGGCTGAGACAAAAACCTCGGGAAATGCGGGGAGCTGACTGTATCACAGTCCGGTGCTCAGAGCTGCTCTTCAGTCTTTGTTCCACCCTTACAACCTCAAAGGTCTCTTAGCACAATGATTCCTTAGAGTAAAGCAGTAAGTGGAGGCGGCTGGGGAGATAGTACAGTGGGTAGGGCACTTGCCTTGCACATGGCTTACCTACGTTCAATTCCTAGCAGCCCATATGGTTCTCCAAGCCCCACTGGCAGTCATCTGTGAACAAACAGCCAGGAGTAATCCCTGAACACTGCTGGGTGTGGCCCCCAAACCAAACCAAACCAAACCAAAACAAAACAAACAAACAAAAATAAACCCACAAAGCACCAGGTATTGATGAAAGAAAGAAATCAACAATACAATAAGAGTCAGGCCAGGAAAGGATTCTGGGTGCTCACATGGGCTGAACGTATTTTAGAGATGCAGCCGAGCTAAGTGAATTTGGTTCCTGTTTGTTGAGTTTTTTTTTCCATATCTATATAAATATCTACCGTGAGGAGGGCACTCCCAGCAGAGCTGGGTCCCTGAGGATGGTGTCGCTGCTCAGGGGACTGTGCTAACCCTGCTGGTGCTCACGGGCCCCGTGTCAAGCTGAGATCTGTCTCAGGGCCTTACACATGCTGGGCTTGCATGCTACCCCTTGGGCCATCTCCCTGGCCTGTTATTGATTCTTTCAGTTGGATTTTCAATGACACATGAGGAGGTCACCACTGCAGGTAGTGTCCTTGAGTTCTGGCACCGGGAAGGACCTTTGATCTCCCAGCCTGTCTTCTCTTTTGGAGCTGAGGATGCTTTATCCTGGGGAGGCCTGAGTGACCACTGTCTGGGCTGGCCAGTGCGGGGTTCTTCCTCCAGGCCTGGATGAATGTTCATCAAGCCCTTCCGTCCTCTCTGGCATAGAGACATGGCTACTCTGGCTCTGCAGTTGTGCGTACTCGGTGCTCCTGCTTCCAGCTCTGCTGCTCTCGGGGTTTGGGAGGCTTGTTCCCTCAAAGGGACCAGGAGATGGGAGTAGATAAAGCGCACACGTGCCTGTCCCCACCAGATGCCACATCATGCAGAGCTGGGGGAGACTGCAGCATCTCTGCCTGTCTCACTGGGGGGCGTTCTCTTCCCCCGCTGGCCTCGCACCCCAGCTCATGCTGGTTCAGAGAAGTAAGATGGGAGCTGTGCTCCCTGATCCCTCTCCCCTCCCCCCACCTCTGACAGGGTTCTTCACTTCTCTTTGGGGTGCTGCTTCTAACTTGTCAGTTGAGAGGCGGATCTTTTGTTTTTACCAATGTTCTGAACGAGGACCCCCTGTCTGCTGCCTCAACCGAACTATGGTGTTGGGCTTTTCCGGAGATTACGTGCTGGCCCTGGAGGGTTTTTGTGCATCTCACTTGGTGAGGCCAGACTCTTGCTCCCATTGTCTCGGTCTGTCCCAGGCTGATGGGACAGCAGGTGGCTGGTGAGGCTTCTGGGGTTCACACTATCAGCCCCAACCTGTGCTCTTGGGGGGCACCCAAACCCTCCCTTTCATCATCTTTCAGTTGATCCCTTTGGCCAGTTGACATCTTCTGTCTGCACCTGGGTCCTGCCTCTGCCCTGTCTCTCCCTGGGTCTCCAGTACCTGCAGTGTCATGTGTGGTCCCCTCTTTGCGTGGGCCAGTTACATTTGCTTGAGGTGTCCATACATCCCATGTGGGAAAGAAACGGGAATAAATGAAGCAAGTGCCACGTGCCACGTACAGTGTCTCTGGGATAGAAAGTGACATGTCTCTCGTGCCTGAGCCGTGGAAGCATGCGCACGGGGAGACCGAGGACAGCTCCGCCCTGGCCAGCTCAAGTGGGCAGGCAGGAACCCCTGTGCCATTCACTGCACGCCCCAGATTTGTGACACTTTCTGAACTTCCCGGAAGGAGCCGGTGGGGACTATAGACTGCAGGCAGAGTGCCGAGACTCTGGGAGCAAGGCATGGGGGCTCTGCCTTCATGCCTGAAGGAGTCAGCCTTTTTCAGGAAGTGCTGGGAGGCTACACACCCCTTCCCCTTTCCTGCCCATCAAGATGCCCCTCCTGAAGGTCAGTGGGTTTTCTTTTCCTGTTGTGGACCCCTTTTCATGTTTTCCTCTGCCATGCAGGCCAACCCTTCTGACACTGGGCTAAAACTCTCCTTCTAGAAACGACCTGGATCTTCTTTCTTGATTTCGCTAGCTAGTTTTCTGCTCTGTGAAAGGTCGGTGCTTGGATTGGGTCAGTCATTCCCGTGCCCTCTCCTGTCCCCTCCACCCCGCATCATGGCATGTCCCCACAGGGCTTGGGTTGACCTGGGACTTAGAGCTTTTTAAAGCCTGTGTGAGTTCATTTCACAGGAGGCATTGGGCCCCAGAATCTGCCATCCCACTCGTCTCTTGAATCTGACCCCAGAATTGCATGATCTGGTTACTCACCCACTCTCACAACAGTGTCTCTGACAGCTTTGCATCTGCTGTCCTATTTTCTACTGGTCTAGAGTTCTGATTTCCTCCTCATCCTTCCTGTTCCTTCCTGTTCACTGACTTTCCCTTGACACAGGCTCTGTAACATTGTCTAAGAGAGCAAGCTATCACAGTCTGTCCATCCATCCATCCGTCACCTGTCATCCATCATCCATCTTTTTAATCTATCCATCATCATTCATCATCTTTCATCAACTTTTTAAATTATTTTAAATTAAAAAAAATTTTTTTTTATTGAATCACAGTGATGGGCTGGAGTGATAGCACAGCGGGTAGGGTGTTTGCCTTGCACACGGCCGACCCAGGTTTAATTCTTCCGCCCCTCTTGGAGAGCCTGGCAAGCTACTGAGAGTATCTCACCTGCACGGCAAAGCCTGCAGTATTTGACGTATTCAATATGCCAAACACAGTAACAACAAGTCTCACAATGGAGACGTTACTGGGCCCACTCAAGCAGATCGATGAACAACAGGAGGTCAGACAGATAGAGTCACAGTGATACACACATTTACAAAGTTGTTCATGATTGGATTTCAGTCATATTATGTTCCAACACCAGTCTATTCACCAGTGTACTATTCTCACTACCAGTGGTCCCTGTTTCCCTCCCACCATCCTGCCCTGTCACTATGGCAGACACTTTTCTCTCTCTCTCTCTCTCTCTCTCTCTCTCTCTCTCTCTCTCTCTCTCTCTTTCCCCTTTAGGACCTTATGGTTTGAAATACAAATAGTGAAAGGTTAATAGGTATATCCCATTTCCTACTTTTAACACTCAGTTTCCGTCCAAAGCGATCATTTCCAACTATTATTGTCGTATTTGTCATCCACTTTTAAATCTCTGTCATCTATTATTTGTCATTTTACCATCCAATATCAATCATTTATCTGTCCATTTATCATTCATCATCCATTACCTATCTATTCATTCATATATATCTATTCATCCATTATCTATATCTATTTCATTTATTCCATTATCTCTCCTTTCTCTATCATCCATTAATCATCTTGCTGTACCTGTCTGTCATCTGGCTAGCCATCCATCACTTATGTATCTGTTATCTATGTATCTTTTTCAGTGGATGAATGCAGAGGTGGACAGCCCTTTCTTAACAGAGCTGCCTTTGCAGTTTGGCTCAGGCAGTGCCTTCTTTTGATTTCTTTGTCTGTGAATTTCCCCCAAACACACTCCCTTCCCAGCAAGGAACCCTGGGAATGGGGCAATTCTCTGAAGGCTTTGCTAACGACCTCCATCTTTGACCTCATGCAAAGTGAGAGTCACCCACACAGACCCCCCTCCTCCTTCCCCCAAACTCAGCCCTGTCATCTAAGGATTCTGCGATTCACACCTGGATGGGGTCCCCTCTGTCCTGTCCAGAGCCCTTCTCCCTGGCGGGAACTGCAAATTTCCTGCAGAGACATCCAGACCAGCACACCATGCACTCAGCCTTCTCTGCTCCCCAGCCGCAGCCCACCTCTGGGGGTGCTGCTTTTCCTGTTTGTAAGGCAACCGTGGCAACAGCTGATGTTCCCCCCTGCTCTTGTGCTGGAGAGAGGCCCGATACCCCCATAACATGTCCCGGCTCTGTACCCTCAAGCAACAGTTGCTGGTAAGGCTGTGTGTAGAGCCAGGAGGAACCTCAGACTTCTTCTCTACATAGGATGCCCTCTGCCCCTTCTCCACACAGGAAGAGGCTGGTGGCTGCGAGAAGCCACGTGTGCATGCTCCGCTGATTCAGTCTCCTACAGCCCTTTGTGTCTGTCTCCTGGGAGGCTCTGAATAATTTATGCAGCCCTCAGCCTCCACCCTGTCTTTGCCAGCTGGTTTCTGTTCCTTGGGGTCCAGGCTGGGCAGGGAGTGAGGAGCAAGTGACAGGAAAAACCTTGTCAGGCCTGGCCCACTGAGAAGCGTGGGTGATGGTGGGGCACTGCAGCTAGCATCTGCCAAGATGCCCTCTGTGGGTATTGTTGGCCCAGGGCTGCCCGAGTCACCAGTCCTCCCTCCCTAAGCAGCTGGGCCAAGCAAGGATTTGCAGCATCAGAGAGAGGATCTCATGATCACTTAACTTTGTCTGCGCTACTCCCCCAGCACCAGGTACACGGACGTTCATTCTTAGTGTTACTGGGATGGGAAGATGCTGGCTCAGAGAGTTGGGGTGCAAGGGGAGGGCTGGCCCATACTTTCTCACAGACCCTACAGTTGCTGCACCTGGCTGTCCCCTGAGGTTGAACCCACCTGCAGCACCGGCCTGTGGGAAGGGGAAGTGATGGCTGAGAAGGTTCTCTTTTGGTTTTTTTTTTTTATTTTTGAGCCACACCTGGTGGTGCACAGGGTAACTCCTGGCTCTGCACTCAGGAATCTCTCCTGGCAGGCTCAGGGAACGATATGGGAAATGGGGATCAAACCCGGGTTGGCTGCATGCCAGGCAAGCTGCACTGTGCTCGGGCCCACAAAGGCTCTCTTTCAATGCACCATGCCTCCTTGCCACCCAGCAAAGTCTGATCCAGCTCGTCCCTCCAAGTCTCTACTTCTACTCCATGATGACCACCCCCTTCTCAGGTACCCTGGGCCACAGCCCTATGGATTCCCCAAAGAACTTACTTGGATTCCCCAAAGAACTTACCTTGGATTCCGCCCGACTCTCTTCCTACTCAGGAGAAATTGGCCCTTGTCTCTACCTTATAGCCCTTGTGTCTCCTAATGCTCCAGACCTCTCAGGCTCAGAAGGAACCCAGGACTCACCAGCCTTAGAATTTACCAGATTTCTGGTGTCTGAAAGAGGGAAAATGTTGCTCAGAGTAGCGTTTCCACAGCTGTGGTTTCTGCTCCAGCCACGCTAGTGTGTTGTAGTCTATTCTGAGCACTGGCATGGTCCTCAAAGAAAGGCATATGGTGGGCGAGAGACCCCTAACACTCTCTCCTCTCCCCACAGACTTCATTTCCCTCCTCTGTGTTTCTCCAGATCATGCTCTGGTTCCTTAGTTTCTCTCCCCAAATGAGGATATTGGCCTGTCCCCACCTTCAAGTGGGCTGGAGCGATAGCCCAATGGGTAGTGCATTTGCCTTGTACGTGTCAGGCCTGGCCAACCCAGGTTTGATTCCTCCGCCCCTCTCAGAGAGCCCGTTAAACTACCGAGAGTATCTCGCCCTCACAGCAAGGCCTGGCAAGCTACCTGTGACACATTCGATATGCCAAACACAGTAACAAGTCTCACAATGGAGACGTTACTGGGCCCGCTTGAACAAATCGATGAACAATGGGAGGACAGTGCTACAGTGTCCCACCTTCAAGAATTCCTGCAGCCTCCAAACCTTCCACATTCCCATTGGGTTGTCTGGTTTTTTTTGGGGGGGGTCACACCTGGTGATGCACAGGAGTTACTTCTGGCTCATGCACTCAGGAATTGCTTCTGGCATTCCTCAGAGGGCCATATAGGATGCTGGGGATTGAACCTAGTCAGCCGTGTGCAAGGCAAATAAATGCCCTACCTGCTGTGCTATCGCTCCAGCCCCTTGGGTTGTCTGATTTGTGAAGAAAGTTGAAGGAGCGGTCATGACACACCCACCTGCACATTGGCTGTGATCAGCACCTGGAGCCTTTCCATTTCATCAGCTCAACGTCTCCTCCCTGCTCTGTCATCCTGGTGTAAAGACAGATCGGAGACAGGTGGGGTGTTGACTGTCTTTGTGGAACTCCTGAAAGCTCTCTGGTTCATTCCTTCTATAGCTTGCACTGAGACTGAGGGTAGTTCCCCTTAACAGACTCCTTCTGGCAACTGGTAGATCAGTGGTTCTCAAATTTTTATGAACCAGGACCACCAGGAAACTGAAAAAAAAAATACACATTGACTGAAGTTCTTGATGAAGGTTTCTTCCACTCAGCTTAGCTCCTTTGCTGATGGCTTCAGGATATTTGTTAGATGTATTTTCCCTAATTCTCCTTGTGCATGAGGGCAGGCACTGTGGCACTTATAGTAGCTAATGTTGGTCCCAGTATCCCCTGGCACTGCACTTGCTGCAGCTCATTGACTCTGCAGAGGCTGCAGACACTACTATTATCTCTATTTTCACAGGAGAAAGCAGGGCCATGGAAAGATTGCCCAGGGCACAGTCATCACGGACAGCTGGTTGGTTGTACCTTTAACTACAGATGGGGACATGGGCCAGGGACTTCAGGAGTTCTTGGAGGTGAAGGCATGCCAGTATCACCACTGCAAGTGGCCAAGCCGGGGTTGGCTCTTATAGGTGTTCTGACCCCAGAGCCTATCTCCTTCATACTCTCCTTCTCTCTTATTGCTCTGTGATAACCCCGAGGCAGCTTTTTCAGTCCCCCTGTGTTCTCAGGTAGAGATTTGGTTTTGGGGGTGGTGGTTTTGGGGTCTGTCAAGCAGTGCTTAGGAGGTCTGAGCCACTACTGGTGCTACCAGTCTAACCAGGCAGGCTGTTCAATGCAGGGACCCGAGGATGAAGAGCTGCTTGTACCCTAAGCTGCCGGGGACCACCCTAGCATTGCTTGAGTTGTTTCCAGATCAAGGCTCGGCTCATGCATGATTAATGAGCTACCTCCGTGGACCCTGATTTTTTTTGAGGAGAGAGTGATTGCATTTCTGATTTCTCATCCTATAACAACCCCTTCAGCAGAGTAGCACACAAAGGAAAAGTCTCAAAAGATGGTTACATTCTTTCTCTCACGCTGCAAGGCTTGACACAGCGAGTGAGAGGCTGGGGTCAGGCTGAAAACTGGGACACTGAATAAGACTGTGCAGTGTGATAAGATCTCCTAAGAGTGCTCAGAGATGACGCATTTGAATATGGCTGGACATGACAGTGAGGATGTGTCCCTCCCCCGAGATTCCTGAAGAATTCTTGATTTCTATCCTTGTTTCTCATCTGTGATCTAGTCACTTTAACGTATCTACAGACTTACATGGTCTAGGCATGGCTTGAGACTGCACCCTTTGCTTTTAGCTCCTGTTTTCCTGGACTCAGATACATTCATTCTTCATTGACCAAATACCCCTTAGGGATCCAGACCTCAGGCATGCAGGGCTTACGTACAGGAGACCCCAGATGACTGGAGAAAACCAATGTAGTGGGAGCAGTTACGATTTGGCATGGCGGTTGCTGTGTTTGTCCATAGAGTATCTTCTCTCTGGTCTCTTTCAGACCTTGGCCCCAACCACATCTCTATGCAGGCTCCTAGAGAGAATGCAGTAGGATGTGACGTAGAGCCATCCTAGTTGGTTAGCTTTGACCAGGCGGAAGCAGAATCAGGTGGGGAGTTTGGTGAATGAAGCCAGGCCTGCTATCCTAAAGACCAGTTGCCTCCTCTCTGGGGTTTGGATGCTCAGAGCACCTGGGACCAGAGTCCAGTCCAGCCAGGGCAATTCCTACATATCCAAATAGGCAGGTGAGTCTTGGGTGGCCCTTGAATTGTGGCCAGCTTTGAGCGGCCCCAAGCTTTTCCTAAAGAGAAACTCCCCTGGTCCACTGGTCCAGGTGTGGGCCCACCTAGTTTATAGCCACTGTCATGGTGTCTGTTCTGGACCTCGCACGTGGCAGTCAGTTCACATGTGTTTGATGACTGCATATGCGAAGAGACTCTGAAAAACTCAGTGGGATAACTTCCCACCCAGGTTGGTAGCTATAGAGACAGACCACAGACATGCAGGGTGGTAGGGGACTGGGCTCAATGATATTGAAGATCTTTTGTCCCAAACTTTCTGCCTGACATAGTAGGATGTCTTTGTTGAATGGAAACAAATCCTGAAATTCTAAGTAGGGTAAAAAACATTCTAATTATCTTTCATTTATCTTTGTTCTCATCCATTCAGAGACGTTTCTTCTGCCTGCTGCAAGTGACGATCAAGGAAACTACGGATCCTTCCAACAGTTCTTAAAATCTTATTTATTTTTATTAAAGAACTGTGATTTACAATGTTGTAGATAGTGGAGTTTTAGACATATAATATCTCAACACCAATACCACCACCAGTGTCAACCTCTCTGCATAGTGTTCCCAGTTTGCCGCCCCACTCCAACCCCCAATCCATCCCACCTGTCACCTTGACAGGCATGTTACAAAGTTTCAGTGGTTGCAGCTTAGATCTCATGTTTTCATGTCTCTTGGAACTGTGTTTTGGATACGTGGCTTTACCTCTCACCCATGTCACCAGTAAGCCCTGATCCCTGATGCCTGTTTATCCATTTCCCCTCCCATTGATCATCGATTTGCTCGAGCGGGCCCAGTAACGTCTCCATTGGAGACTTTGTTGTTACTGTGTCTGG
>JAOXYA010026956.1:0-13176 GCA_028565675.1 Sorex palustris | reverse complement strand
GGGGAGCTTGCCAGGCTCTGCCATGCGGGCGAGATACTCTCGGTAGCTTGCCGGGCTCTCCAAGAGGGGCGGAGGAACTGAACTCGGGTCGGCCATGTTGGCTGCGTGCAAGGCAAATGCCCTACCACTGTGCTATCGCTCCAGCCCAAAAAATGAATAAATAAATAAATAAAATGGTGGTGTCGGACTGGAGAGAGAGAATATAGGGTAAGGCGCTCACTTGCGCACAGCCAAACTGGGTTAGATCCCTGGCATCCCGTATGGTCCCCAAGTCTGCCAGAGATCCCTGAGTGCAGAGCCAGGAGTAAGCCCTGAGCATCATTGAATGTGGCCCCAAAATAAATAAGTGAATGGGTGATTTCTAGAATTCTTTAAAAAGGGATTACTGTTCTGTGTGAGCAACATATTACTTACCACACAGTAACAATCCCGAACTTTGAAGCTGAACACAATAAACATGCAACTGTTCACACCGTTTCTAAGGATCAGGGACCTGGGGGGTGACTTAACAGGTTAGTCATGGCCCAGGGTGTCGCATGAGGCTGTAGTGGAACCGTCGTCCACGACTCTGGTCACCTGGAAGTCAACTGGGATGGGAAGCTCTACCTCCATGGTACCACACTCATTGGCTTTGAGCTGACAGCCTCAGTATCTCTCCATAGGGCTGTCCCAGTGCCCTCACATGTGACAGCTGGTGTCCCTGTGAGTGAGTGATCAAAAAGAGTGCGGACAAAAAGCCACTACAGTACCTTTTCAGACTTGATTGAAGTCACAGTTTGTCGCTGCCTCTACTTTTAATTAATTGGTTTTGTTGAGGCTGCAGTGATAGCACAGTGGGTAGGGTGTTTGCCTTGCATGCGGCTGGCCCAGGTTCGATTCTCTGTCCCTCTTGGAGAGCCTGGCAAGCTACCGAGAGTATCCCACCCACACAGCAGAACCTGGCAAGCTCACCATGGCATATTCCATATGCCAAAACAGTAGCAAGTCTCACAATGGAGATGTTACTGGTGCCCGTTAAAGCAAATTGATGAACAACGGGAAGACAGTGCTACAGTGCTACAGTGGTTTTGTTGGGTGTTTTTTGTTTTTGGGGTTTTTTTTTTTTGGTGGGGGTGGTGGTGGTTGTTGGTTTTTGGTTTGGGAGCCACACCCAGCGATACTGAGGGCCTACTCCTGCCTGTAGGCTCAGAGGTCACTCCTGGCTGGCTCAGGAGGCCATATATAATGGGTGAGGCTCAAACCCAGTTTGGCTGCATGCAAGGAAAAGTGTTTCAGGTGCTGAACTGTCTTTCCAGGCCTCTCACTGCCTTTAAAATCTATTTCACAGTAAGCCATGTAGCTTTCAGAGGAATAGAAGTGTGTGTGTGTGTGTGTGTGTGTGTGTGTGTGTGTGCTTGTCTTTATGTGTGTAAGAGGTGGGAGGAGGAGAAGGAGGAGAGAGGAAAAGAGAAAAGTAATATTGACATCTTACTTGTTCATTCTTCTAGGGTGAGTTCTAGGGTGAATTTCTAATGACCTTTATCCAGTACTCATGTGCCCTGTCCTTTCGCAGTCTGTGATCACAGCTAACCTGTGACACTGCCGGGACTCACATCAACCTCAGCAGTGCTTATAGCCTGTCTCTTGCCTGAGTGCACCCCAGCCCCCCACGCTCCTCTGCTGAGTTCTGCAGCAAAGGGTGTAATGAGTCTTGTTGGATATTTTATTCTGAAGAACTGATATGAACATAAAATTACAAAACAAATCTTTATAGTATGACACTAGAAAGCCCCCAAAGGTTGTAGAACTGTAGTAAAAGAAAATTTCACCCTCCCTAGGAAGCCGTTGGGGAAAAAAAGAGGTGATATTGTAGCCGGGCTTTTAAGATGAGTAGAAATTCATCAGAGAGGAACCAGAGCAAAAGTACATAGTGGGTATTGTACTTGCCTTGCATGCTACTGACCCGGGTTTCGATCCCGGGCATCCCATTTGGCCACCTCCCTGAGCACCACCAGGAGTGATTCCTGAGTGCAGAGCCAGGAGTAACCCCTGAAGATTGCTGGGTGTGAACCAAAAAGCCAAAAATAAGTAAGAAGAAAGAACTTCATCAGAAAAAAAAAAAAGTACTGCACTGTAGCACTGTCCTCCCGTTGTTCATCAATTTGCTCAAGCGGGCACCAGTAACGTCTCCATTGTGAGACTTGTTGTTACTGTTGTTGGCATATCGAATACACCACAGGGCGCTGTGCAGGCGGGATACTCTCGGTAGCTTGCAGGGCTCTCCGAGAGGGACGAAGGAATCGAACCCAGGTCGGCCACTTGCAAGAAAAAAAGAACAAAGGAATTTCTAGGCACAGGGAAAATGACATGTGAGGTAGGGAGGAGAGAGAGAACTCAGCAAACTGGTCAGTCTGGCTAGAATATGGAGAAGGAAACCCAAATGCGACTGTGACGTGTGCCCCATTTCCTGGTAGGGCAGACAGGTTTTGTCTGTCACGTGTTGGCACCCTTGTGGAACACTAGGTGGCGCTGTTGGTTCAAGTCGTCTGGCTTCCTAGAGACTGGGTGTTGATTGGCTTTTAGAGGGTTATCAGACAATTAAGCATCTAAGCACTTAGAGTATGAGAAGCTGTGAACCTTGGCTTAGGGTGGGGGGTTGCCTAATGCTCATCAACTCCCTTCTGTCTTTTCCATCTTAGAACATTCCAATTCCAACACTGAGAGAATTTGCAAAGGCACTGGAGACCAATACTCATGTGAAGAAGTTCAGCCTGGCCGCAACCCGCAGTAACGACCCAGTGGCAATTGTGAGTAAAATTCTTAGAACTCTGACCTGACGGCGCCAAGGGAGATGACTCAAACGACTGGGCACTGGCTTTGCCTGCAGGAGACCCACGGGATTTGTTTGTTTGGTGTTTTGTTTTTGTTTTTTGGGTCACACCCGGCGATGCACTGGGGTTACTCCTGGCTCTGCACTCAGGAATTAATCCTGGCGGTGCTCAGGGGGACCATATGGGATGCTGGGAATCGAATCCGGGTTGGTCGCGTGCAAGGCAAACGCCCTACCCTCTGTGCTATCACTCCAGCCCTTGTTTGGTGTTTTATTTTGGGGTATTGGCGAGGGGGAGAATTTTGGGAGGTTTGTTGGTTTTCTGGGTATTTGGGGGGTTTTGGGTAACACCCAGTGATGTTCAAGGATAACTTGCCCTGCGCTCAGGAATCATTCCTGGTGGTGCTCAGGAGACCACACGGGATACCAGGGATTGAACCCAGGTCTGCCACATGCAAAGCAAACGTCCTACTTACTATACTGTTTCTCCATTCCCCCCTATTTAATCCCAGCCGCACAGGGTCTGCTGAGCACTGCCAAAATCATCCCTGAGCACCATCTGATGTGGCCCCCAAAACAAAAGATGGAGAAGGAAAAAGGAAGAAATATAATTAGAATTTTTTTCTTCTTTTTTCGTGGGGAGAGGTGGTGGTGGAAATAACCAGTGGTGCTCAAGGCTTATCCTGACTCTGCGCTTAGGAATCAACCCTGATGAAGTTCAGGGGTTCATATGGGATGCCAGGGATTGAACTCAGGTCAGCCACGTGCATGGCAAGTACTCTACCTGCTGTGCTCTCTCCATTCCCTGTAGGAAGTTTACCTAAACCTGGAATAGGCCCCTCTTATTTTATCTTGCCCTCTTCCTGCTTATAAAGCATGTAATTTTGTCTAGTTTGGGAGGGGAGAGGAAGATATTTGGGGCCACCTTGGCAGTACTTAGGGGCTTCTCCCATCACAGTGCTCAGAGATCTCTTCTGACAGTGCTCAGGGGACCTTGCAGGGCCAGGGATGGAATGCTGGCCTCCCGCCTGCACACCGGCTCTTAAAGCCATCTCCCCAACCCTATTTTGTATATGTTGTTTGTATTTTACTGGGGGAGAAAGGAACTCTATTCTACTAGATTGCCTGATTCATGAATTATATAGTAGAGCCAAAATTATTATATCTACAAGATCAACACAAATGGGATTTTTATTTTAACACCAAAATCTAAAAAAAAAAAAAATTGTTAAAAGCCAACGGAAGGGGTTGGAGCAATAGCACAGCAGGTAGGGCATTTGCCTTGCATTCGGCCAACCCAGGTTTGATTCCCAGCATTCTGTATGGTCCCCCGAACACCGGCAGGAGTAACCCCTGTGCATCGCCAGGTATGACCCAAAAAGCAAAAAAATAAAATAAAAAATAAATAGAAAATAAAAAAAAATAAAATCCAACCCTGTTCCTTCTCTGTGTTTAAGGAAGTCCCTGGATCCACGTGACTGTGACCATGACTGTCACGGGTGTTATTTCTCCTATTAATAGCTCACATGTCTGGAATAATTCTAAGTGCCATCACCGATTTCTGTGCTCTGTACGTGTCATCTCACCTAATCCTCAAATGCTATGAAGTTTGTCACTATTCTTCATTCCCACTGGAAGAAGTGAGCAGTCTGAGGCTTGCAGAGCTTGAGTCACCTCGTCAGGGTAGCAACAGGCAGAGAGTAGCAAAGCCGGGATTTCCCACCTGGTCTTTCTGGTTCCTGAGTCTGGATGCTTAACCATCAAGCTGTGCAATGTTTGCCCGACATTGCTGTCATCATTTGCTCAAGTGTACCAGTTGCCAAGACACTGAGCACCAGTCGGTGACTCCTAGGCCCCCAACGCTCAGCCATTGACTTACTCACCCCTTGACTAGCAATGTGATTTAGTGCAAGAAGCTTTTAGAAAATCTAAAATATCAATAAACACAACATGAATGTGTTTATTGATTACCTCTCGTGGCCCTGGCACCAAATAGTATTTTAAAAATACTTAGAGGTGCTTGCTTTGGCAGCATATATACTAAAATTAGAACAATACAGAGAAGATTAACATGGCCCTGTGCAAGGATGACACGCAAATTTGTGAAGCATTCCATATTTTTAGACATGGAGAGTATCATGCTAAGTGAAATGAGTCAGAAAGAGAGGACAGACACAGAAGAACGGCACCCATTTGTGGAGTATAAAATAACATAACATGAGGCTGACACCCCAGGACAGTAGACACAAGGGCCAGAAAAACTGCTCCGTAGCTGGAAGCCTGCCTCATGAGTGGAGGGGAGAAGGCAGCTGGAATAGAGAAGGGATCACTAAGAAAAAGATGGCTGGAGAAATCAGTCGGGATGGGAGATGTGTGCTGAAAGTAGATAGATAATGGACCAAACATGGTAACCTCTCAGTATCTGAATTGCAAACCATAATGCCCAAAAGTAGAGAGAGAGTATGGAGAATATTGTCTGCCACGGAGGCAGGGAAGGGTAAGGAAGGAGGTGTATACTGAGAGATTGGTGGTGGGAATGTGTATTGGTGGAGGGACAGGTGTTTGATCATTGTGTGATTGTAACCCAAACGTGAAAGCTTGTAACTGTCTCACAGTGATTCAATAACATTAAAAAAAAATACCTGGGGGAGGTGGAAATAGGTTTTGTGCCTTGGCCTGTTCCCCTTGGCAGCCTGGTGGCCACCATCCTCCAGAGGCCACTGGACAGTCAGGTTTGGGCCCGCAGTGATGAGACACGTTCCTCCCTGTTCCAACAAGACCCTGAGTCGCCACCCACTAACGGCCTCCCTGGCTCCTGATCAAGCTGCTTAACAGCCATGATCCCAGAGACTCAGGAACAAATCTTGAAACCCAGCGGCTTTTGGCAGAAATGCATCCGCACCCTGCAGGAGGTTACTGTCGCCGGACCACCCCAAGGGGGAAAGGGTGCTGTCCCTTCACCTGCTCCCCCTTGGTGGCTCAGTGGCCGCCATCTGCCAGAGGCCATTGGACAGTCAGGTTTGGGCCCTCTGTGATGAGACACGTGGGGCCTCAGGGGATGGGGGTGGAGCTGGCCCTTTCCTCCCCATCCCAACGAGATCCCTAGTCGCCGCCCACTAATGGCCTTTCTAGCTCCTGATCAAGCTGCTAACAGCCATGATCCAAGAGATTCAGGAACAAATCTCGGAACTCAACAGGTTTTGGCAGAAATCCCTCCAGATTTAATTGTTAAAATTTCGGAATTTTAGAATCGCACAGCCACTACTGCAGCCACGTGACGTCATATGTTATTCATGACCAGCAATAGAAAACAAATTGTCTACTGTTGCCTTTTCAGCAGATCTGATTGTTGGGGTAAAATCCCAAATAGTAATGGCGGGTCTGGTGTCAAAATATTGAATGTAATCAAAGTAGAGAGAGAATAATGTGTAGATCGTATGCCCCACAGGTAGGGGGAAGGTGTGGGATGGGGGTATACTGGGGTTTTTGGGGGTGGAGAATGGGCACTGGCGAAGGTATGGGTGTTTCATTGTATGACCGAGACTTAAACCTGAAAGCTTTGGAATTGCTCTCACGGTGATTCAATAAATAAAATTACAAAAAATGAAAATTAAAAAAAGTAAGGTGGAGTTCATGCCCAATTCAATCAGCCTAATCAGTGGCTGAATAAATAGCAGTACTCCTACATAAAAAAAAAAAATACCTGGGGGATAGGCAGGGAGATAGTACTGCAAGGTAAGCATTTTTCTTGCTTGTGGCTGACCCAGCTTCAGTCCCTGGTACCACATGTAGTCCCCTGAGATCCACCAGAAAATATCCCTGAGTACAGAACCGGGAGTAAGCCCTGAGCACTGCTAAGTGTGACCCAAAAGCCAATAAAATAGAATAAAAATACCAGTAGATGAAAAAAAGGGCACGGGCATGCCAACCTGTTGGCAACAGAGTATATTTCCATAATGACCACAGTAAACTAGAAGTCAACACTCAGATAAGAAGGGCTCTTCTGAAAATCCATGTTTTTTACCAACAATTATATTATGTCTTAAATGTACTTTGAAAGCAGTTTGAAACATGAAACCTAACACTAAAACAGAATTACATCATTGATCAGATGAAATGAGTAATTTCAGGATTCCAAACAATGTATAATTTTGTTTAATCTCTGAACTTTAATAGGCTTATTTTCAATAAAGAAAAAAGACTACCATAGGGCCAGAGAGATGGTATATGTAAGGCACTTGTCTTACCCTAATTCACTCCCTGCTACCACAGAAGCTCTTTTAAACACGGCTAAGACTGATTGATTCCTGTTGGGGCCAGAGCGATAGTACTATGCTTCGAGCATTTGCCTTGCATGCACTCGACCCAGATTCAATCCCTGGCATCCATATGGTGTGTCCTTCACCTTCTGCCACCCCACAGAGCAATTGCTGAATGCAGAGCCAAGAGTGAACCCTGAGCATCACCAGGTGTACCCCCCCAAAAAAAAAACACTGATTCCTGAGCACAACCAAGTATGACGCACCCATCCTCCAAAATACATATGTATACATAACACTGTAGCAATGTTCTCCCATTGTTCATCGAGCGGACACCAGTAACATCTCCATTGTGAGACTTGTTGTACTATTTTTGGCATATCTAATACACCGTGGGGAGCTTGCCAGGCTCTGCCGTGTGGGTGGGATACTCTTGATAGCTTGCCGGGCTCTCTGAGAGGGATGGAGGAATCAAACCCAGATCGGCCGTGTGCAAGACAAATGGCCTACCCACTGTGCTATTGCCCCAGCCCTATGTATACATACATACATACACACATATATACACACACGCATAATATATGCACATATATACACATTCACAACACACATGTTGGGTGACTAAAAAGATGAGTAAAAATGATTTATCACACCTTTAATATATTCTTCTCAGTAAAATAACAGAGATGGGACTAGTTCATAATTTAGTCAATCATTCAAAAAATAGTCTGCCACCCACACTAGTTCAGATAGGCCGAGACAGAGTCCCCCTAGATAGCGTGCAGCTGCCCTCACTCTGCCGTGCTGGCTCTGAGTTGACAGCGTGCTGCAGTGTGTGTTTGGGAAGCCACATCGAGTGCCAGCTCTGTGGTGTGCACCAGCGCCAGCATGTCCCTGAGCTAGTGACATGACCCATGTGGCGGGCACAGGGACAGCGCCGTCCCTCTCACTGGGTCAGCAGTCTCACCTTGTGCCTGGGCAGCTTCCTGGGGTCTCGTCCTTCCCGCTCCTCCTTCCAGCCCGGCTGTCCTCAGGAAAGGCCCTTCCTGCGGGCTGGTAGCCAGTGGGTTATCCCACAAACAGTAAAGATCTTCATTTATTTTTACTGGTGTGGGGGCCACTTCCAGATACTCTCAGATGGGCTCTGTGGACCTGACAGTCCAGTGCTCACGCTGCTGTCACGGGGGGCCACCAGGACCCCCACTGGTATCGGAGATGTGGTATTGGGGCTCCTACTCAGGCTTCCTCCTTCAAAACACTCACCCTGCCTCGCTCATTGAGCTCTGCCTC
This sequence comes from Sorex palustris, assembly GCA_028565675.1. NCBI lineage: Eukaryota > Metazoa > Chordata > Mammalia > Eulipotyphla > Soricidae > Sorex > Sorex palustris. The sequence continues at coordinate 4,818 of JAOXYA010026956.1, read as the reverse complement.
TGACCCCAGTAAAGACCTTCAGACTGAGGTGACGGTGGAACGACCTGGGGTGGGGACTCAGATTCGTTTTTCAAGCAGAGCTTCCAGAGACTTCCCAGTTTCAGGTGCAGACACGGATTCTCTGATGCACACGTGGTGTGGCTGGCAGTGGGTGTGTGTAAAGACACCATCCCTCTTTTCCCAATGAGGCAGCTGAGGCTCATTTAGTTCCTTGAGGAAGCCTGCACAGTATAGAATGAGTGAATTTATATAACCCAGCCTGGAATGAATTTTAGTGACCTATAATCAAGTTGAGTTTACTCCACCCCCACGTCCTTCCATATACCTGCCTCTGTGGTGGGGGATTTGAATGGACTTTGTCCCTCTCGGTGCCAATGTAGAGGAAAGGATCAGATATATAGATAGGGGAAGTGCTTCTAGCAGTGATGTCTCCTAAAGTCAAGAGTTTGGGACAGCCTGGTTCAGCAGAAATAAAATGAAAGCCACACCATAAAACACATATATAACTTTTATGTTTGTGTGGGATTTGGGGTGGGGTGGGAGCCCACACTTGGCAGTGCTCAGAGCTTACTCCTGGCTCTGCGCTCAAGGATCACTCCTGGCAGTACTCAGGGGACCCTCTGGGGTGACAGAGATTGAATCCAGGTTGGCCACATGCAAAGCAAGCTTCAAACCTGCTGTTCTATTTCCTGGCCCCCTATTAATTTTCTAGTATCAATGTTAAAAATAACTGAAAGGTGAAATTAATCTTAATAACATTTTATTTAGGAGCCGGAGCGATAGCACAGCGAGTAGGGTGTTTGCCTTGCACACTGCAGACCCAGGTTCGATCCTCGACATTCCATATGGTTCCCCCAGCACCGCCAGGAGTAATTTCTGAGTGCAGAGCCAGGAGTAACCCCTGAGCATCGCTGGGTGTGACCCAAAAAGCAAAATAAATAAATAACATTTTATTCAAATCAGACTCCCAATACCATGATTTCAGCTTCCATGAGTGCTTTTTCATGCCCTACCTTTGAAATTGGGGGCAGGTTTTCCTTTTCCATCCCGTGCCCTGAACACTCTGGGTTTTTCACACACCTGTTAGCGACTTGTGTCTCAGGGCTGCTGCGTGGCTGGCCCAGGTTTACATAGCTCAGGAAACTGCTTTGCTACACACACAGTCCCACAGGACACCAGAAGGAAAACTTTAGTTGTTGTTCTCTGGGGAGTGGAGGGCGGGGACAGGCCCAGGGTGCCCACGTGCAAGCCCTGTGCATCAGCCCTTTGAGTTTGTTTTCTTATAAGGAAGCAAAACTTAAAATATATATCTATATAGACATATATATTTATATGTAAGTATATAATATAAATATATATATTTTTTATTCTCCTTACCACATAAAACCAATGCCCAAATAGTTGCTGAACTGCAAAGAGCTTGGGCCTCGAGCCCAGGCTTATGTTTGGCTGGGTTTCCCCCTGTTTTGTTCAGTATGAGAAAAAGTGTTTTCCCAAGTTTGAAAGAAATTGGCAAGATCATGACTCCTTGCCAGGAAGTCCTGCGAGTTTGCTCAGAAGGTCTCCTGGCACTGACTTTCTGCTGTTTTAGTAATGAAATGTCCATCTCCAGCTTGGAGCACCCCTAAAGGACAGCAGGATACATTTCCTTCCGGTGCGCTCATTAAAATGTGTACATTTTGGTCTAATTAAAGACCTTGGCAACGAATAAAATGAGTGAATGCACTTTAATTTGCCCGATGGACGCCGCTGCTAGCTCACCTCCTTCAGCTTTCTTTGTAGATCAAACATCCTTTTGGCTAAGACACAAGAGTACCCTCCACCTCCATCTAGTCCCAATTCAGGGCAGTTTTGTTCTCCAGAGGGCTTGTGGCCTGGCTGGAGGCATCTGGAGTTGCCACATCTGGAAGGGATTCTGTTGATGTTCAATGGGTGTCCAAAGCCTCTGCTAGACTTGTTCAACACAAAGAAACCCCCCACAACATGAATTCCTCTCTAGTTCCAAATGTCCGCAGTGCTGAGGTTGGGAATCCCTGCCTTTGTCTCAAATTGTATTCCTTTTCCTCTTCCTTCTTGGGGTTTTTGGGTTTTTTGTTTTTATTTTTGTTTTTGGGGGAGCCATAAAAAGAAATTAAATAGTTCAAAGGTTCCTTGTTACATTCCCCCAGCTAATCACTACAAGCAGTTTGTTTTTCATTCTTCTAATTGTTGTCTTTATGACTTTAATTAAAATGGTTGTTGGTCCTGGCGGAACATTAGTCACCTGGAGAACGTTTCAAAAATGCAGTTGTCAAGTTCACATCCTGAGAGTCTGAGGTTGTGAACTCGTGTGTGTGTGTGTGTGTGTGTGTGTGTGTGTGTGTGTGTGCACAATAGGAGCTACCCCTAGCTGTGATGCAGGAAAGTGGTGGGTGGTTGGGGGTCACCAAGACTACATCTAGCAGTGTTCAGGTGGCCATGTGATGCCAAGGATCAGATTCACACCCAGCACATGTGGGCTAACATTTGGTCCATTTCTTTTCTTTTATTATTTTAATTTTATTTTTATTAAGATGCCATGAATTTACAAAGTCATTCATAATAGAGTTGTTTCAGGCACACAGTGTCCCAACACCAGTCCCACCACCAGTGTCCCCTTCCCTCCACCAATGTCCCCAGGTTCCCTCCCACCCCCCTGCTTACCTCTTGGCAGGCATATAAAAAATTCATTTTATTTTCCTTGCTCCAACAAAACTTAATGGAATGGCAAATGGAATTATCAGAAAGTAAACCAATAGAAGTCAATTTCTGATGACTGATTGTATATGATTTTATTCTGTCACTGTCACTGTCCTCCTGTTGTTCATCGATTTGCTCGAGCGGGCCCAGTAACGTCTCCATTGTGAGACTTTGTTCTTACTGTGTTTGGCCTATCGAATACGTCACGGGTAGCTTGCCAGGCTTTGCCGTGAGGGTGAGATACTCTCGGTAGCTTGCCGGGCTCTCTGAGAGGGGCATAGGAATCGAACTTGGGTCGGCCATGTTGGCTGTGTACAAGGCAAACGCCCTACCCGCTGTCCTATATATATAAAAAAAATTCAAATCATTAATAAAATAGAATATACTGTCTTGACTCATTTACATAAATAAGTGTTCAACTCTGGCTTCTAAAATATATTGCACTAAATTTTATTTTGTATTTGGATCTTATCATGATAATCATGATAAGATTTTGGCTCATTTCGCCAACCCTACATAGGTCTATTTTTTTTTATATAGCTTTTGGGACATTCTACTATGTAGCTCAGGAGAGAAACCCCTAATCTACATGTTTTTCATTTCTTCTCACCAGCTCTCATAGGATTTGCCTCTCCTTTAGAAGCTTCCAGGGCCTTCTGTCCTCACTCAACTTCCCTTCTCTTATACTTCCAAATAATAGTTACTACATTATTTTCAAACATTTGAACTTTACCATGTCTCTCATTATATTTCCATTTTCAGATAGAGTGATTCCAAAAAATTTAAATGTAGCCATCAGCATTGATACCTGATTGAAATACTAAAACCTCTGTTCTCCTAGACCTCCCAATCTAGTCATTCAAGGCAGCCCAATTCCTGTTCTTTTATAATAACTTACTTTTTTCTTGCTAGGAGTTTTTAGGAGTCTCTCTTTTCTGCTGTCCTTCCGAAATCTCACTGGAATGTGCTCACATAGTCTTTTTTGTTGTTGTTTTTTCTGCTTAGCAACCAGTGAGTTTGCTCAGATAAGGACTAGTAGCTTTCTCCAACTCTGGGAGATTTTCCCCTAGTATTTTTTAGTTTCTTGTCTTTTATCTTTTCTTTATTCTTTGGTTGTTATTCTTTTACCCTTCTGAAATTCTGATGGATGTTGAATTTCTGTATTGTTTATCCATATTTCCTAACATTTCTAATACTTTCTTTATGTCTTTGTACTCTGCATTCTTGTGAATATTCTCAGCTTTATCTTACAGATTTTAACTCACCGACTTGGTCTCCAGCCATGTTTATTTTATAACTCTGGATATCTATTACTTTGTTTTAATCTTGTATTTTAAATTTCCAGAATGTTTTCTTGGGCAGCAGAGCCAGGAGTGATCACGGAGCCCTGCCAGGTGTGGCCCAAAAAAACACGCAAAAGAAAACAAAACAGAATGTCTTCTTGTTTGTATTACCACTGTAATTTTTTTCATAAACATAAACAGTGGGGTTTTTTTTCATAAAAAAGTTTTTTCATAAGCATCAGAATTTTTTAAAGAAAATGTCCTTTTTTCCTTTTAGTGGGTGGGAATAATTAAAACAATTATAAGTTTTTTTATTTGCTTCTGTTCCCTATAGTCTTTGTTCCCTCTGTGCCATGCTATCTTATTTAATAATCCCTGAGCAAAAAGCCAAATGTAATCCCTGAACACTGCTCTCTCCCCCCAAGAAAAGGAAATCCATGGGGTTGGAGAGCTTGGATACCGGGTAGATAAGACGCTTGCACACAGATGATCTGGGTTCAAATCCTGGCATCACATATGATTCCTCAAATACCACTTCTGAGCATAGAGCCAGGACTAGCCCCTGAATACCATTGAGTGTCACTTACCAGAAACACAAATGAAACTCTTATGTATCCCTTTAAAAAATTTTTTTTGGAACTTTTGCAGGTATTGAACTCAATTATGGGCTATTGAACTGTTTCTTTCTTTTTTTTTTTTTTTTGCTTTTTCGGTCACACCCAGCGATGCACATGGGGTTACTCCTGGCTCTGCACTCAGGAGTTACTCCTGGCAGTGCTCAGGGGACCATATGGGATGCTGGGGATCAAACCCGGGT
>JAOXYA010026900.1:0-13178 GCA_028565675.1 Sorex palustris | reverse complement strand
ATTATAGTATCTGATTTAGAGGTAATGAACTTAATACTCAGTTCAACACTTAGTTCCAGAGTCACAGTTTAGTAATTATCCTTCATCATAGATGGGCATGAAAAATGTTCTCCCTACAGATATAACACAGATTGTTATTCGAAAGGTTAAAAAAAGTGCTCTGTTGTTCTCAAATATTTTTCTCTTATATTTGAAGAACAAAAGGTGAGTTTTATTTAAATCTAACATTTTTCTAGAAATGCATTTTATTTAAATTTCTTTTAATGATCAATAATATCCAGCCTTTATCTGATAATTTATATTTTTCTCATATGTATCAGTGGCTCAATTAACTTACAATGCAAAATGAGAATCTAACACTTTGTAGTAGTTAAAGGTCATAGATAAAAAGGCGGAAGGCCCTTATAAAACATTTCTTATGCCTTGAAAGAACTTTGAAGCCATAAAGGGGAAAAACTCTGTTTATCCTTGACCCTGACCCTGCATTTGGTGCACATCATTTGTTTGTAGCAGACTCCTCTTGTGTAACTATATAAAATCACTATGACCATAGCATGAGACAAGACTTAATTTGTATAAGGTGTCTGGGGAAATACTGATTTCATATCGGAAACAAGATTGGATAGAAATCTTGGAACTGTTTTAAGGCATTATGTAATTCCGGACATTTTCATTTTTACTGAAGCGATAGCACAGCAGCAGGCCATTTGCCTTGCATGTGGCAGACCCGGCTGACCCGGTTCAATTTCTTTGCCCCTCTTCGAGGGCCCGGCAAGCTACCGAGAGTATCTTACCCGTATGGCAAAGTCTGGCAAACTACCCGTGATATATTTGATTTGTCAAACACAGTAACAACAAGTCTCAAAATGGTGATGTTACTGGTCCCGCTGGAGCAAATCAATGAACAATAGGAGAACAGTCAAAGTGACAGTGACCCTATTTCAGAGGAATTTGTCTAATGACTCTATTATCTAAATTTTGGTAGAACTGCTTAGTACCATAAAATCAACTGAATTCTGCCGATTTTCTCCTGGCAAGGAAACTAGACCTTTACCTTTCCTCAATGCAATTTCCATTAATGTTGTACATAATCTATTTGTGAAAGGCTGTACTTGCATATATCAGTGGTTTGAGACATGGAAGTATCCCGAACCAGGAGTGGTCCTGGGCAAGAAGACTGAAATGTAAAGATGTATAAAATGGCCTAGCCATAGGTTTGATTTCAAGCTTTTAGAATTACCCTAATCTTATTTTACTCTCAACTTGATAACGTGTCATTCCTAAAGACAACATTTCAGACTAGATAGATAATACAGGAATTAAGGAGTTTGCCTTGCATGAAGCTGAGTCTGGTTCAATCTCTGGCACTGCTCTGTGCCCCAGCACTTCTGAGAGTAAGTCCCATGTACCACCAGATGTGGCCCAACCCACACCCCAGCATAAACCTAAAGAAAAGGCACACAAACCAGTGAGTTAGCTGTTCATGTTGTAATGCCAAGTAGATTATGTTCACTTGACATTATTTGCTTTAGTGTCTTCATCAATTTATTTATATTCACTAAGTGAAAGGAGAATTTGATAATAAAATTGGTTTTGTAACTTGTTGGAAGGCTTTTATGCATAACTCAAGACATTTAGTTCTGTGCCTGATACAAAGACACAATGAAAATAATAGTCATCCGTTGTACTCCCATCGTCTTCTTAAGGCAGAAACAGAATGACGGCATCATTAATGTTTTCTTTAAACATTAAGTGGGCATATGATGCTCTTTTTTCTTCAGCTTTTTTTTTCTTGATAGAGTAAGGATTAGTAAAACTGATTGTAAAACTGATTTCTTCCACTTCCAGTAAAAATGAGTTAGCAGGAAAGATCATACCCAGGAGGAAGTAAAATCAAATCCTTATTTCCAAATGAGTACTTGAACAACTTTGTTGGCATTTATCTGTTTTGAAAATGAGGAAATAAGATTTAGCTACATGAAGGAGAGATACCATAAGTTATTTCCAAAGTTAAAAATGAACTCTTTTATAAATGTGGTGTTATTAACTTGTAGTTGCTTTTTCCCATGATAATTAGCAATTTTGTTTGACATCTGGAAAGAACTTACTGGGTTACTATGTGCTTTTGACAGAGAATATTAGGGTCTAATTCTCAGTCCTATATAAAAGAACACCTGCCCTTATTTTCTACCTTTTTCTTTTGTACCATCTGTGACCATATTTATAATCTTTCAGTTTCATTCTTGCTAAAGCTGAGGAAATGGAAATAGAGTCCTCCGGGAAAGAGATTTCCCAGGGAGGGCAACTCGGCCTTTAAAATGAACAATACAAAAGAAGGAAAATGTTTAATCACTGGGACCAATAATTTTATTCTAAGTATTAGCAAAATCAATAAGGATTGGAAGACTAAACGAGCATGAGATCTTATTCCTTAGCGGATAGCCTAATTTGGTAGTCTAGAATCAGGCTCTCATCTGGAGCCTCTACAACAGCTACATTTAGAGTCCCATACTAATAATGCTGCTTTCTTTCTCCTCCCAACTTTCCTCTTTCATATTCTTCTGAGATCTAAAAAAACAACTGGGAATCAGTGAAATAGTTCAATTGGTACAACAAAGTTCTAGTAGGTAGGATGCCCTGATTTTGATCTTTTGCACCGTATGGTCACTGAGCACTTGATTGTAGCTCTGCTGGCATCAGAACACTGCAACTCAGATTTTTTTAAAACACAAGACAAAACAAAAAATAAGCAAGAATATTAGCAGCAATAGAATTTACTTTTACAGTTCCGTTGCTATAATGCAAAACTCAGTTGCATGTGGATGGCAATCTGCTCTAAAAGAGAACAGTTGGCCTTGTATGTTTATTGAATCGGCCAATGTGCGCAGAATTAAGGTATACAAACTGATTTATCTATCTGAACCAGTTTTCAAAGCATCATTTATCCTAATTCATCTAATATTTTTTCAGGCCTAGAAAAATGTTTTCCTTGACATATTTGGAATGTCTTTCTTGACATGTTTGGAATGTCTTTATACTATTTTGTTCTCTTATAATACTATTTTGTTAGTTTTTTTTTATTACATATATTGTGATTGGTCTTACCTCTACTCCTTGAACATCTTCTTCCAATGTCCACATGCACACCTGCACCACTGAGCATCCACAGCAGAGCTATACATCAGTTTAAACCAATGATCTTATCTAATTCATCTTAGTGTTTTCATGTATTTGTGAAGCTGAAAGCAATGGGACTGCTTTAACTTCCTGAAATTTAAACAATAAAATGTCAGACATTATTAATTAGACATGAAGGTCAGCTTCAACCTGTCAGATTGTTTTCTTAATATTTATTGTAAAAGGCAACAATTAAGTCTGAGACATCAAAAGTAAATATATTGGGGCTGGAGCAATGGCACAGCAGGTAGGGCATTACCTTCCATGTGGCCAGCCCGGGTTTGATTCCCAGCAACCCATATGGTCCCCTAAGCACCACCAGGAGTAATTCTTGAGTGCAGAGACAGAAGTAACCCCTGTGCAATGCCAGTCATGACATTTCAGTTGTGGTTTGTTCAGATCCTACTTATTCTGCCTTTGTACCAAATTGTGGATCTTAGTACCATCAGTCATTCTCCTAACTATCTTTCAACAGAGTAGTTTGTTTCCTTCTCTCTTTCTGCTCTCTATTCAATGTTTACTCTACATCTAACATTTATATAAAATTGTCCAAGTGGACACTTTGTATAAAGTGGTTACTTTCTATTCATTTTTGGCTCATTTATTCACACTTTGTGCTGGTATCTCGTTTATGCTTCTGTGACACTGTGTGAGGAGAGATGCAGTGAATGTGTGCCTGGCATTGCTACCCTATGTTCTATGTGAAGATGTTATTTAATTTACTACTTCCTCCTCCCCTCACACTATACTTCATTCATTATTATATATTTATTACATAGTGCCAGGAAAATACACATTGCTCACATGAAAAACAATCTTCTCTGGAGGAGCAAACGCTGGCTAGACTCACTCTGACCATAGCTCTTTATTCTTTGGCAATATAAAATCACACTTTCAACCTGACTGGCTAGAAAGTAAGATGTAAGCTTCTATTCTTTCTGATTTCTTTTTGGCTTTTTTGGGTCATACCCAGCAATGTGTAGGAGTTACTCCTGGCTCTGCACTCAGGAATTACTCCTGGAAGTGCCCAGAGACCATATGGGATACTGGGAATCGAATCTGGGTTGGCTGCATGAAAGACAAATGCCCTACCCACTGTGCATTTTCTTATTTCTGAATTCAACTATTTCTATTTTCAAAAGTGTCATACACTATAAGCATTTTAAAACACTCAGATTGGTCCAGAGAGATAGTACCAAGATTAAGACACTTGCCTTGTATATGGTTTTCCTAGATTTGATCCCTAGCACTGAATATGGTATCTTGCACACTGCATGGGTGATCACTGAGCACAGAGCTAGGCATGACTCAAAAACAAGAATTACTGTTTATATGGAATTATAGTTTGATTTCAATAATAAATATTTATATACTTATATGTAAAGATGTTCCCAATATTATGTTGAGTGGGAAGGAAAACAGGTTTCATAATAGTATACAGAGATTAAACTAGTTTTTCAGTATAGTTACATATTGGCATTGCTTTTACAGAATTATCTATTTTTAATTTAGACATCGTGAATCACAAAGTGGTTTATAATAAAGTTTTTTCAGGCATTCAATGTTCCAAAACTGATACCACCACCATTGTGTTATTGTTTTTGCACTCTGAGCCTTGCAGTCTTCTACACAACTTTCCCATCAAATTTTCTGTCCTCCTACTGGGCCTTTAATACAGTAAAATTTGGAGGATGTGGTGAGTGTGCTCCAGGATCTGTAGAACTGGATCTTTTATATATCAGAAAAGGTCAGATGTGGTGATTGCTGGGTCTATTTGGAAGGATGAGGAATTTGATTATACTCATTCCCAGAAGTCTGCAGAGTTTTCAACCTGGAGATTTATCTACCTAGGATTGTTCATTGGCTTGGTGTTGTATTTATATTTATGCTGTTATAGCCAGAAAATTTAAAATATTCAATCTTTTACTAGATGCATGGACTATTTCTTATACTTCTGCATCCTTTTCCTCCTCATCATTATTGCATCAAATATCCTTATACGATCTCTGTATTCCTCTAACTATTTTACTAGGATAGTAGGACCTGTGTGGTATTCTAATTAATGCAGCTGTTTGTTGTGAGATACTTCTCAGTCTCCAGGAATTGTATTCTTTCCTTTGAGAGCAGTAGCTGCCACATTATCCAGTGCCTAGAGTAATATGACTTTATGTAACTTAATTAATGAAGCATGTCAAAGGTCTTCTGCAGCATATTTATTAATAACTTACCAGATACTGGGGAGACTCATATTTTCAAAAATCCTATTCCTGAGCTTAATTCCTGTTATCTATTATAACAAAGACTGAGTCTTTCCCTGAAGAGATTAATTGTATCTAAGCTTATACATATGACCACTGAGCACAGGGTCTTATCAAATCTGAATGGGATTGATGCAAATTAATTATAATGAAAAATTAGATATAGTAATGACAGAGTCAATTCTCACAACCAGAAACTTCAACCATAGCATAATAATGACACTAATATTTTAGACCAAATTTTAAGAAGTTTTGGAATAATATAGACAAGTAGAAACTGATTCTCTCTTCCTTGATTATAACTGGTATGTTGTTGTACAAAGTTCTTCTTAGACCCCAAACAATCAGATTCTGTGTAGAATAGTTATATTTGAATAAACATTGATTAACTTGTGCAGAAACTGGCAAGCTACCCGTGATGTATTCAACATGCCAAAAAACAGTAACAATAAAGGGTCTCATTCCCCTAACCCTGAAAGAGCTCCAAATACACCATTGAGCTACACTATCACATGACAGGGACAAATGGATATATTAAATGGCACCTGCTCGAGCACATCGATGAACAACAGGATGAGAGGTGACAAGTGCTTGAAGCAAACATTTCTTAAATGCATACTCTAGGTTGTATCAGGTTACTTACTGTCACTGAAGTTGTGTGAAAAAGAACCAATAGGAATTAGTAGGCAGGTGAGAGAAAGAAGAATATGTCTTGTTTGGCAGAGAACACATGCACAGAGTAGTAAAACCCGGAGGCACAGGAATTGCAAATAGTCTGGCTAAAAATATGGAAAACTGAAGTCAGATAGAACTCCAGAACATGGCAGATAACATCAGCTCTATATTTCCATAACACTTGCCATGTTCTTTGTTGTCTGGGAGGTTTTGATGTACTCAATCCATAATGTCAGTATAAATTCTTGTTTTTATTTTTCCCTTGCTTGTTTTGTTTTGAGGGTACACCTGACAATACTCAGGGCTTACTTCCAGTTCTGTGCTCTAGGATTACTACTGGTGGGCTTAGTCAGGGGACTATATGTGGTGCCAAGGATTGAACTTGGTATGGCTGCTTGCAAGACAAGCACCCTATTCACTGTACTATCACTCCTGTCCAGTGACTTTGTGTTATTTTTTTATAAAATATAAATTTTAATTGTTTCCAATAAATCTTAATTAATACTTCCTTCCTATCAGATTTATAATAACCTGTGTCTGCCCCTTTAATATTTTTTGGGGGAGAGGGGACACACCTGGCTATGCACAGGGGTTACTCCTGGATTTGTACTCAGGAATTACTCTTGGCAGTGCTCTGGGGACCATATGGGATGCTGGGAATCAAACCCAGGTTGGCCATATGCAAGGAAAACGTCCTACCCACTGTACTATTGCTCCGGCCTCAACCCCTTTAGTCTTATTGCTCACCATAAACTGCCTTCTTTTAACAACCCCATGCTGACCATACTCTCTTACTTCAGCCACATTGACTTCCCTAAGGTCATGTAATGGCCATCCTACTACCTCTCCCTGAAGGGCCTATGCATATCTCTTCATATGGACTCCTCTATCCTCCCTATCACTATTAATTTATCTATTTATTTCTTTCTCTATAACCTCCTCTTAACTCAGTCTAGTCCACTGATGTACCTAAAGCAGCACACATGTGTTTGGTTTTAACATACTAGCTTGTATTCTCTTATATACATTCTCCGTCCCTCTCAGAGAGCCCGACAAGCTACTGAGAGTATCCTGCTCGCATGGCAGAGCCTGGCAAGCTCTCTGTGGCATATTTGATATGCCAAAAACAGTAATAACAAGTCTCACAATGGAGACGTTACTGGTGTGTGCTCGAGCAAATCATTGAACAATGGATGACAGTGCTACAGTGACATATTGGGATTATTACTTGATTAGAATTGACTCCCTCATAATTCGTGATAAGCCATAAATATAATCAATTCAAACTATCAATATCAGTCGGAAGCCTACCATATGTGTCATTTCTCTCCACATTTTTTACATATTATCTCATCAAATTCTCACAGACGTTTCCATTATATAGGTAATAAAGCTGAAGGATAGAAAAACTAAGCACTCACACAAAGTTATGCAGTTAGTGGATGATTATGAAAGTATAACACAGAAAAGTCAGAATCTATACTCTTAATTATTACATTTCTGCTAACCTGCATGTTCCAGTGCTACCATGTAGCAATTGTTTAACAAGTATTTGTAAAGGAAGTAGAGATAACACAATGGTTAGGATGCATGCATAACATGTGCCCAACTCTTTTCAATTACTATCACATATTGCCCCCTAAGCATACACTGGTAGGACCAGGAAGAATCACCACCAGCATTCCAGGTGTGGCCCTTAGTACCATCAGAAAGAGCTGGGTAATGAGCATCACAAAGCCCAACTAATATTACTACATCCTCAAGCCTTTGCATTGATCGTTAGCCTGGTTAGCTAAGAATCATGGAGAGTAATCTTGGGCCTCTTGAACATTGCTTTTAAGGTCCCAAAATAAATAAATATGTGTGAATGTGTGAGTAGATAGATCATCTATTATATGCATCATCTTTGGTCACTGTCACTGTCCTCCCATTCATCGATTTGCTCGAGCGAGCCCAGTAATGTCTCCATTGTGAGACTTGTTATTACTGTGTTTGGCATCATATTGAATACATCACAGGTAGCTTGCCAGGCATTGCCGTGTGGGCTAGATACTCTCGGTAGCCTGCCGAGCTCTCAAACATACAAAATGTAGCACTGTACCATTGTACTCCCGTTCATTGATTTGCTCAAGCAGGCACCAGTAACGTCTCACAACAAATTGTGAGACTTGTTGTTACTCTTTTTTGGCATATCGAATACGTCACGGGGAGCTTGCCAGGCTCTGCCATGCAGGCAGAATATTCTGCTTGCCGGGCTCTCTGAGAGGGGTGGAGAAATCGAACCTGGGTCAGCCATATCGGCCACATACAAGGCAAATGCTTTACCAGCTGTGCTATTGCTTCATTTTTATTTATGTCTATATTTTTATATATTTATGTTTATATAATTATGGTAAATGCATCATTGGTAGAAATATGCTTTAAAAGAGATTTGGAAAGGGAATATCCTGAAGGATTTTATGTGATGTAGGATAAAAATCTTACAAGATGTTAATCAAAGAGATTAGCTCTGTATTTTATGTGTTATCACTGTGACCTTTACCAATATTGACTTTTGAGTGTGCTTGGTGTCTGTAATCCCATAGACTAATGTCCATAATCTTTAATGATTATAGTGTGTTTGCAAAGAGTTTCTTCTACATGAAACATCTCTTTAATACTTTTTTAAAAGGTGATGGATAGGATCATGCAGTATTCCTTCAGTCTGTGTTATCTTCTAATGCCAAAATCATTTACATTTATTTCTTTGAAACAACAAATACCCCCAAATTTTATGAAGTGAGTATTTTTATAATGAATTTGAGAGTAGCTATAGATATAAATGAGATAGAACAATGATTGAAGTTAATTCTAGGACATGAGACATTGAGTTTTTATTAGAACTCACAGACCAGAAATTCTTTTGAAGTACTCTGTTTAAGCAATCTAAGTATGCTTTTGAAGTAGCATTTTTTTCTTTTACAATATAAGCATTTATTTTTTCTGTTTTTTATTTATTTTTTATTTTTATATTTATTCTTTTTTTTTAATTTTTTATTATTGAAACACTGGACTGGAGTGATAGCACAGCAGGTAGGGCATTTGCCTTGCAAGTGGCCAATGTGGCCAACCTGAGTTCGATTCCTCTGCCCCTCTCTGAGAGTCCGGCAAGCTACCGAGAGTATCTCGCCCACAAGGCAAAGTCTGGCATAATGTATTCGATATGACAAACACAGTAGCAACAAGTCTCACAATGGAGACGTTACTGGGCCCACTCAAGCAAATCGATGAACAACAGGAGGACAATAACAGTGACAGTGATTGAATCACTGTAACATAGGCCCATACAAGGCTGTTCATGATTGGGTTTCAGTCATACAGTATTCCAACACCCATCCCAGTCCCAGTGTACATTTCCCAGCACCAGTGTCCCTAGGTTCCCTCACATCACTCCTCACCCACCACTCTCTGCCTGCTTCTAGGGTAGGCATTTTTGAAGTACCTTTTGTATTACCAGACTTTGGTAAAGCATATTCAGTCTTTCAAATAATTTACTTTCAAATACACTCTGATTAGAAAACAGATGGAAAATCAACTGGAATCGTTGTTTTTATTTAAATAATAGTGCAAGTATGTGGTGTGATGTCATTATGATTTGAATTCATGCAATGTTAACAAGAGACTGGTGCTTCAATTTACTAACTAGAATAGCAGTGCAGCACTGTCCTCCCATTGTTCATCGCTAGAGCAGGCCCAGTAATGTCTCCATTGTGAGACTTGTTACCGTGTTTGGCATATCAAATATGTCACAGGTAGCTTACCAGGCTTTTCTCTGTGGGCAAGATACTCTCGGTAGCTTGCCGGGATCTCCAAGAGGGCCAGAGGAATCGAACCCGGGTGGGCCGGGTCGGCCACGTGCAAGGCAAACGCCCTACCCACTGTGCTATCTCTCCAGCCCAGTAACTAGAATATGCTTTTAAAATTTGTTATAGAAAAAATAAAATCAAGTATTTGAGAAGCATTTGGTGATGTTGTAGAAAGGATGGTTTGTGACTGATGCTATTGGAGTGGGGGCAATAAGTAAATTCAATTTGTACAATATATACTTGTTTTTTTACCACACTTTTTTCCTTTTTGGGTCCCAGCCAATGATGCTGAGGGGTTATTTCTGGCTCTGCACTCAGGACTTACTCCTGGCAGTGCTTGAGGGACCATATGGGATGCCTGGGATTGAGACCAGGTTGGTCACCTGCAAGGCAAACGCCCCACCCACTGTGCTATTGCTCCAGCCCCTTCATGGGTTACTCTTGGTTAAACACTCAGATATTACTCCTGGTGAGTTCAGAGGACCAAATGGATGCTAGGGACCAAATCCAGGTTGACTGTGTTCAAGGCAAATCCCCTACTTGCTAAATTATTACACTGTATCTCACTTTCTAGTTCTCTCCTTCTCGTGTTCTTCCACCTTTCAACTCCCAAGTTTTCTTGTCTAGACAGCAATTAAAGACATAAGACAAGAGAATAATCTTTGTTGGTTTATGAATTCTTTCAGTACAGTCTATCATAAATAGTTTACGTTCTTGGCTAGTCCTTTACCTTAATCTAATTTTGTTAGTTTCCTTTGAAATCCAACCAGTTGAAAAAAATGTGGACTATTTTGTTTCTGCTTGAAGGCATGGAACATAGAGAGCAAAAGACAACAAGAGAGTTTCTGCTCCTGACTTGAAGTTGAGTTGCCATTAGTCTGTCTATAGAAAGATACAGCATTTTGAGTTCAAAATAGTGTGGGTGCTTGCTGCGTGCATTCAGTGACCAGGAGATGTTTCCTTCATGGATGACCAATGGGAAAATGAAGGCCATGGGAGAATGAAGGCAGAAATGAGGGCCAGGGTGGTTGGTGATCAGTCTCTGTTTATTCCAATCTCAGTCCCGCCATTTATTCCATTCTCCCCGCATGCCTGTTCCAGTCTCACTGTGAGCCCCAATTCCGTTCCCCCCTGCCCCTCATTTCCATCTCCTACTATCCCTTATGCCAGTATCCCTGTGCCTAGTTTCACAGCCTTAGTTATAGAGAACAATCTCCTGGAGTTCAGAGTAGCCAATACACATAGGTATGGTTGCACAATCAACAGATGCAACACCTTTCCCTCAAGGGAAGCTTCTTCTAGGACAAATTATTATCCTTCTAGGAGATCCACTCAGGGTGGAATTTCATCTAAGGGTGTACTTTTTCTTTTTTTTTTAGTCCATATCTATTTAAATGGTCATCTTAAATTTACTTCTTTTTTTTTTTTTTTGCTTTTTGGGTCACACCCTGTGATGCACAGGGGTTATTCCTGGCTCTCCACTCAGGAATTACTCCTGGCAGTACTCAGGGGACCATGTGATGTGGGATGCTGAGAATCGAGCCCAGGTTGGCTGCATGCAAGGCAAACACCCTACCTGCTGTGCCATCACTCCAGCCCCTCAAATTTACTTCTTAATATTTTTTCTAGTCATTTTGTATAGACACAGCAAGAGATATGATAATCTTAAAGGGTGGCTTTCCTGGAGACATCTCACTATATATCCCAGACTATAGTCCTTGTACAAGATTAGCCCTTTCTAATCCCTGCAGGGTCCTGTCCATTCATTTCTTTTTTGGGTCATGATACACTTTGTCCATGACTGTGCTCTTAACTTATAAATTTATGGTGCTTGGCCTGCCCCATTTCGATGCCAGGGTAGCTTACAGTTTGCCCTGGCTCCATCCAAGTCCTTTCATCAGGATCCTCTTTTAGCGGTGCTAGGAACTAAGGGCAACTGAGATTAAGTCGAGTAAATATAAGACAGATGCCTAGGAGTAAATATTATCCAGAGTCAATTAACTCCCAAGTTATAAAAACATAGCATTAACTATCTTCCTGTGTCTACACAGGACAGTGCTCTAAAGTAAACTACGAAAAAAAAAACAAGGGTAAGAGAAAAACAGTATTTTACTTGATCACTTGACATCCCATAACTCATCAATTTGCTCAAGCGGGTGCCAGTAACATCTCCATTTGTCCCTGTCGCGTTGACTCTGGAATGGGAATGCCTCAGGAGCATTGTGATGAATGTAACCCAATAAACCTAAGGTCCATGCTGCAAGGGAGAAAGAACAGAGGAGAAAGGACAGACCAATGTTGTCCTACACAGCGTGTTTTTAAAGAAATATTTCCTCCAAAATGTAATAAGCAGGACCATAGTCAAAGAGAGATTGAAGTAAAGTTGAAGTCCTATAATAAGTTGGAAAACAGATTTCATGGGAAAATTCAAAGACCCTTGAAATAGTAGTATAAGAAACAGAAAATATTTTGGAATACAGAATTTTTCATTGTTATTGCTCTTATTGTTAGAAGCAATAGGTAGCTTGTAAACCCCAAATAATGTGACAGATGAAGTGACAAATGTATCCCAGAGCAAAAATATTACTTTTTAAGTAGATAAGAGATTGATGGATGGACATGAATTTTTCTTGAACATTTTCTGTTTTGTAGTATGTTTATCTTTTTTGTAAACCCTAGAAACTTCAGTGTTTTTGAGATAATAGAATAGCTTTTCTGGTTCAAAATTTGGCCAAAAGTGAATTTTGGGACACAGTATTCTATTCACACCAGGTGATATTGTGATTTCTAAAGCATCTGGAGTTTTTTTATTGGAAATATAGGTATATCTTTAAAATATATCAAGTTTGATGATATTCAGAATCACATCTCTCTCTACAAGAGACCTGGTGGCTTAATAATTACATATATTTAACATATCTCTACTTCAAAATTTAAAAATAATAAGAATTTCTATCCAAAGCTACCCTGACTCAGATCTATCATTTTTATGTATACTATAACTTCTCTGTAGACCTTCTTGATGCAGCCTGGCCCACAGAAATTTTGTATTAAATACTTTTAAATTAAAAAGCCATTATGGGCATAATAAACATGTAGATGTTTTAACTAAATTCAATGTAAAATTGATGGTATGGAACATTCCAATGGTTTGCAAGTCCTGTCACTCTACAGGAATAATCTAGATAGACCTACATTTTACCCCTGAGGTTTCAAGTGAAGT
>JAOXYA010026861.1:0-13179 GCA_028565675.1 Sorex palustris | reverse complement strand
GGATAGCTTGCCAGGCTCTGCCGTGTGGGTGGGATATTTAAAGGTACCCTGAAAACTTAGAGAAATGTAAATAAATAAATAAATATATATATTTCTATGATTTGTTGCCTATTGTCTGAACTCCATCAAACATGGTGTGGTAATAATGGAAAATGGGTAGGAAGTGTCTTATGATGTGTCGTGGGACAACTTTGTGGCTGCAGGGTCTGGAAAGCGGCCTGGAGCGTGGCGGCAGTTGGGTAGTGGAGGTCAGCTGCCGGGGCTGGGTCCCTTGGGCAGAGAGTGCTCTCTTCCGCACCCGTCAGGGGCGCCCCGAGTGAAAACAGCCTGGCATGGGGTCCAGTGGCATGGTTATGGGGGCCTCCTTTTATAGTCCCGTCTGAGAGGAGCAGCCTTGAGTTCTGGAGGGTGGTCAATGAGGAGAGAGAGATAATCTCCCTGAACTCATCGTCTTAAAATACCACTTTTTAAAAAAATCTTTTTTGGGTCACACCCAGTGATGCTCAGGGGTTACTCTTGGCTCTGCATTCAGGAATCACTCCTGGCGGAGCTCAGGGAACTATATTGGATTGTCGGTGTGCAAGGCAAACGCTCTTCCCTGCTGTACTATTGCTCTAACCCCCAAACTTCTGGTCTTCCGCCAACAAAGCAGATGCTTTTTCAGCTACGGAGCTGTCCTTGGGGGTCCCCACATCACATTTGCAGTTCTTACAGAACCAGTCTGGAACCCGGGCCGATCCCATTTCCCTGTGACACATCAGAACGGAATGGCAGGGCTGGGCTAGAATCCTTATCAGCCCGATGACGGAGTGCAGTGCCCTTTTGGCCTCTCTGTGATTAGGTGCATGTGTGACGTGATGCTCTTCATTCATCACTCCTGAGTCAGTGCTGTCTGTCACCCCTCTCCCGACATCTCCAATCTTTATCTCTTCCACGCCTCGCTCACCACATTTCTTCTTCCCTGGCCTGATTATGGACTCAGCCTCCCTGGTTATCTTTCCTGCTCCTAAGTCCCCTCTTTCTCTTAGAATTATGTGTGTGTGTGTGTGTGTGTGTGTGTGTGTGTGTGTGTGTTTATAGGTCACATCTGGCTGTGCTCAGGGCTTCTTTCTGACTCTGTGCTCAGTGATCACTCCTGGAAGTGCTCAGGGGACCTTTGGGGATGCCAGGATCAAACCCGATGCAGCTGCGTGTAAGGCAAACAAAAGCTCTACCCACTGTGCTATCTCTTTGGCCCCTTTCTCTTTGAATTTTGTTAGTCAATTTAACAACACGTTTCTCTAAACTTGCAAGCATTTATCTTCCATATTGAAAGAAGTTCTCTTTGTGTGCCAGGCTTTGTATTACGTTTTGGAGAGCTTGCGCAGACTATTCAAATAAAATCTTCCCTAAAGTGGGGCTGGAGTGATAGCACAGCGGGTAGGGCATTTGCCTTGCACACAGCCAATTCCCAGCATCCCATAGCGTTCCCTGAGCACTGCCAGGAGTGATTCCTGAGTGCAGAGCCAGGAGGAACCCCTGAGCATTGCCGGGTGTGACCCAAAAAGAAAAAAATATCTTCCCTAAAGTGCCTGGGAGATGATGCAAAGGACTGAGACAGGTGACTTGCATGTGGGACCCCCCAGTTTGATTCCCATCACAGCATGATCCTCCAAATCCCACTGGGGACCTTCCTGAGCACTGAGTCTGGAAAACCCTTGAGCACCACCAATGGGATGGCAAGGATCGAACCAGGTGTGTGCAAGGCGAGTGCTCTACCCACTCTGCTACCCCTCCAGCTCCCAAGTTCACAATTTTTTAAAATTCATTTCCGCTTTCTCCTTCCCTTTGTGGCTAGTGCCGTTGCATACCCTGCTCATCACATTAGTGGTATAATAAATGCCTTCCAAAAGAAAAAATCCTTCCTATGATTAAAAATTGAATAAATTTCAATAATAGCACTGTAGCACTGTCCTCCTGTTGTTCACTGATTTGCTCGAGTGGGCACCAGTAACGTCTCCATTGTGAGACTTGTTACTGTTTCTGGCATATCAAACACGCCACAGGGAGCTTGCCCGGCTCTGCCGTGTGGGCAGGCACTTTGCCGGGCCCTCCGAGAGGAACAGAGAAATCGAACCTGGGTAGGCCACGTGCAAGGCGAACACCCTACCTGCTGTGCTATCTATCGCTCCATATTCATTAACTCATATACGCACTAAATCGCACTCCAATCTAGATAAATTCTCACCAGATCACCTTCAGAAAGCAATATGAGAAATAAGTAAAAGTGGTTTTCTCAGAAATCTGTAATATAAACACATGCAAGCATCATTTCTCACCATTTCTTATGCAACAGGTAATCTATTAAAAATGCTGCTGGCTCAACTGTTTCCACCCTCCTTTAAATAACTGGAACAAGAAATTTTCCTATATAAACAGTGGAGAATTTCCCCCCTGTGTTTTTAGGGCCCTCAACACTACAGCTGCTCTTTGTTTCTCCTTGTTTGGTTTTGGAGCCACACCCAGTGGTGCGCAGGGGAACTCCCAACTCTGGGCTCTGGGGCTGTTCCAAGAGTAAAAAACCAACCAATTTATTTCCCCTATCCTGTGCTCCCCTTTGATGTTGCAGTGTGTGTATGTGTACGTATGTGTGTGCACGTGACCTCACAGTGCCAAGGGTCACACATGTTGGGGTCACGAACTCAAGGGCAGATGCAGAAGATGGTCTTGACCAAGGAACATCCTTATGACCCTCAGAGATACATCACGTGCCATAGGTCAGTGGCTGAGGGTTTGTCTTGCATAGGTGAGGGGCTGGGTTTCATCCTTGGCACCAAAACAAAGACTTCTAGAAATCTAGGGTGAATATTTTAAAGCTGCATGACCTCCTCCATATATTTCCTGTGCTGTGTTCTCATTCCGTGGTTTTCAACCGTCTTAAGCCTGTAGACCTCTGCACACAGAAAAACAAAGTTTGCAGGCGCAGGCCCATGAATGCCCCACAGGGGCGTCACAGGGCTGCTCCGACCCACCACAGGGTCCGGGCACAGCCAGAAGTGTGAAGCAGCAACAACTGCCTCAACAAACTGGGAGGACATTTCTGCAGCCCAGCAGCAGGCCACGGACCAGTGGTTGAGAAGCAGTGCTACAGCCGATGTGGCTGGCCACTTTGCAGCCCCAACTTTCTGCACCACCTGTTTGAAGAGTCAGTTGAGGGCGACCAGTTCCTATCTCCATGTCCTGGAAGTAAGCAGATTATTCACTGCATAATTTAATGCCTGGCTGCAGGAAAAATATTCTGGTGCTTAATTGTTTCCTCCAGGCAAATAATTCTCAAATCTACACTAGAGTTAGTTAAAGCTGACTCCTCAAGGTATTTATTTTCCCCTCAAGGTATTTTATAATATTAAATAAACTTTAAAGAAGTCATACTTGGCACTTTGTACCAAGTACAGCCTAGATGCAACTCAGGCTCCCATTACAGAAATTTTACTGATATTCTATTTTCTAAACAATAAGAACTTATTATAGGTTTCTTTTGATAGCTCAAGGTAGAGTCCAAGAGTTCATATTTGGCATGACCTGATTAGCAGTCAAAATCATTTTTGTGATACAACTGGCTAATGGTTTACTCCTGGCTGAGCTTCAGAATCACTCTTGGTGGGGCTTAGGAACCACACATGGTTCTGGGGGTCGAACCCAGGTCAGAAGCACGCAATGCAAGCACCCTACCTACTGTACTATTTCTCTGGCCGTTTTGTTTGTTTGTTTTTTAAATGTCTTATGTTATTTTTTAAATTCTGGGAATTCTCAAACATTTGTTTTCCAGGCAAATCAATGGTAACAGTGTTCCCAGATCCAAAAAATGACCTACCAGATCACACTAAATAGAAACATTCTGCTTTATTTTTTAAAGAAATAGTTAATTTTAGATAGCAGGAAAAGGGCATAAAATTTAGAATGTTTTTTTTTTTTTTTTTTTTTTTTTTTGCTTTTTGGGTCACACCTGGCGATGCACTCAGGAGTTACTCCTGGCAGTGCTCAGAGGACCATATGGGATGCTGGGATGCTGGGAATTGAACCCGGGTCGGCTGCATGCAAGGCAAACGCCCTACCCGCTGTGCTATCTCTCCAGCTCCAAGATTTTTTTTTTTTTTTAACATTTAAACTTGTGGACAGCCCCATGATCCATCCTGTTCTGGGATAAATGTACCTTTGAGGCATCAGTCTAGTTGGCATTCACCTCCCTTTAGATTACCCACTTATTCTTCTGCTCTGTATCTCAGTGGGATCCTAATTGCCTGGGTTTTGTTGATTCAGAATAAATAAGGCAAGTTTGACTCATGCAGAGGCACAGTAGGAAGCCCCATAGTCATGACACTATCAAGTAGCAAAGGGACTAAGGGAACATAAGGGGAAAGCTGGGGAGTGGAATATATTGTATTTGTCCTAATCAGAGTTAGACTTCCAGTCACTGTTTAGGAAGTCATACTGTTATAAGTTTCCAATGTAACTTTGGTTCATTTTAGGTAAACAGTAGCTATCTTCCTAGACACATTATCAAAAAAGTAAAGGAGGTTCAGGGACCATGTGGTGCTGGGGGCTGAACCAGTGCCTTGAATCCAATCCCTGAACCCTGCCTCCTGAATTCACACTAACCCTTTGAACTATTTCCCTTGTCCAGCACTATACATTTTGGTTTTGTTTTGGGGCCACACCCAGCGGTCCTCAGGAGTTGCTCCTGGCTCTGCACTTAGGAATCATTCCTGGTAGGTTCGAGTAGTATAAGCCGAGTACTATCAGATGTGTTTCTCCCCTCCCCCCCCAGTCTCTGTACTCAGGAATCACTCCTGGTGGTACTCAGGGGAACATATGGCATGTTGAGGATAAAATACTGGTTGACTGCATGCAAGGCAACTGCCCTAGCCTCTGTACTATCGCTCTAGCCCCAAATATTTTTTTCATATATAGTGTCCATTTCTCTCTGGCTATTGTAGGGGGCCATCCCCTGCCATGCAATATTTCTAGGAGCCAGAAGACCAGGGGTTCTGGGAGTATCCTTACAATTGCAGAGCATATGCTTTTCCTTATACCAGTCCCCATTTCTACGTTGTGTCTTTTGCCTATTTTTCTAGGATGTTTGACTTTTTCCTATTAAAGTTTAAAGGCGATTTTGGTGGAGAGGAGTTTTGTTTTGTGTTGGTTTCACACTTGAGCATCGTCTGGGGACCATGTGCTGCCAGGCATTGAATCTGGAGCTCCTATATGCAAAGGATGTACTCCATGAGCTGGAGCAATAGTACGGCGAATAGGGCACTTGCCTTTCATGCAAGCTGACCGGGGTTCAATCCCTGGTCTCCTGAGCCTGCCAGGAATGATCTGCGAGAATGGAGCCAGGAGTGTGCCATCAGTGTAGCCCCCAAACAAAAACGCTAACAAAAATTCCTTTACCATACACTAAATTTAAAAATTGGTGGGTGGAGAAGAGTATTTGGATCATCCCTGTGTGTGGCTGGCTCTTTGCTCAGCAGTGACGCCTGGCATGCTTGGGGACTCATATGTGGTCCTGGGAGTTTGAACCAGGGGCAGCTGGCTACATGCAACATTAAGTGCCTTAACCTCTATACTATCTCTCTGGACCCTAAATTCTTTTTTTTTTTTTTTTCATTTTGGGACACACCCGGTGATGCACAGGGGTTATTCCTGGCGCTACACTCAGGAATTACCCCTGGCATCAGGGGACCATATGGGATGCTGGGAATCGAACCTGGGTCAGCCGCATGCAAGGCAAACGCCCTACCCACTGTGCTATCTCTCCAGCCCCCTAAATTCTTCTTTAATTTTGGAGGGTGGCCTCCACACCTGGTTGTGTTCAGGACTTATTGTTGGCTGTGTGCTCAGGTATCACTCCTGCTGGGGTAGTACAATATGGGGTACTAGCAACCAGACCTGGTCAGTCATATATAAGGCAAGTGCCCTACCCCATACTATCTCTCTGGCTCTAAGCAAGGACCCTAAATTATTTTTAATTTATTTTTTTAAGGACCCTAAATTTTTATCTTCAGCCTCTTTTGGTGTTTAATTCAACTCACCAGTCCACATCTGCCATCTTATGATCCTACAGATCCTGTATTAAAAGTAACCTTAGCAGTTTCTGATCTTCAGAGGTCCTTGAATTACTGGTCTAATCTCCTGGGAATGAAAGTTTATGAAAAAGATGAAGAAAAGAAAAGGGCTTTACTGGGATACGCTGATAATCAGGTGAGTGATCTGGGAGAAAAATAACTTCATACTTAAAAGAGTTTGTCTTATAAATGAAGTTACAATGAAGGTTATTCCTATAGTTCCTTCACAAGAATAATAGTGATACAGAAGAAAATAGACATGGCTGATAACCTCACTACTCAGCTATTATTTCTATTCATATTTGGAGATGCATTCCTTCTCCCCTCTCCCCCCCATTTGGGCCACACCTGGCAGTGCTCAGGACATACTCTGTGCTCATATGGGATGCCAAGAATCAAACCCATGTCATCCACAGGCAAGACAGGCACCCTGCCCACTGTATTATTGCTGTAGTCCTATGTATTTGGGAATCTATTCTTTCAGAAGAGGAATTGT
Organism: Sorex palustris; assembly: GCA_028565675.1. Taxonomy (NCBI): domain Eukaryota; kingdom Metazoa; phylum Chordata; class Mammalia; order Eulipotyphla; family Soricidae; genus Sorex; species Sorex palustris. Next base: position 6,579 of record JAOXYA010026861.1, on the reverse strand, counting down.
TCATTCATAAAAGATATTGACGTGAAGGGTGATCTAGTTGAATTTCTTTTTTAAATAACTTAGCAACTGAATATGACAAAATCCTTACACTTTACCCAGAACGTCCTAGGAATTTGTTTTATTAGATACTTTGTTTGGTTTTGGTTTTGGTTTTTCGGTTTTGTAGCAACACCTGGTAGTATTTTGGGGTCACTCCCTGGGATGTAATGGGGCACCATTTGGTGCCAGGAATGCAGCCCGGGGCTCCTACATGCAAAACATTTGATTAGCCCTTAGGACTCTTGCAGACCTGCTATTTCATGATTTTGCTCTCCCCTCCCTTTCCTTCATTGTCGGTGTTGTCGTGATGATGGGAATCACACACACACCTGATTGTGATACTCACCAGGGCTCACCCATGTTTGGCATTGTGTCGTGTGTTGTGTCACAGAGGCTGGGTGGCACAGGTTATGGTGTCTGCATGCTTGGCCTCAGTCCAGGGGCACTTCTTTAGTTCTATGCTTCTTGTTGTAGTACCCTTCCAGGGGTCATGTGGCATTCACAGTGCTCTCCAGCAGCACACCTCTCTGCTCATGTGCACCTGGCTGCAGTGCTCTGAGAAGTCACGTGTGGGGGACCAGAGTGACAGTACAGTGGGGAGGGCACTTGCCTTGCTCGAAGCTGACCCCAGATCCATCCCCAGCATTCCACATAGTCCTCTGAGCCAAACCAGGGGAGTGATTCCTGTGTGTAATGTTGAGAGTAACCCCCAAGCATTGCTGGGTGTGACCAAAAAACCAAAAACAGGAAGAAAAAAAAAAGGAAAGGAAAATCCCGTGTGGTCCCAGGGATCACAGCAGCACTGCTGGGCTCACATGAAATATATGGCAATACGGGGAATAGCAACCTGATACTTGCAAGGCTGGTGTTCTAAGCCACTGAATTGTTTTTCTGGGCCCTGGAAATGTATTTTATAGACCTACTTAAAATATGCACTAATAATTCTGTGTATGGTTGGTTATCTGTGATAGCAAAATATAAGATGACAATATCATGAGTTAGGCATAGTTCCAATTTTTGTTTTATTTGTTTTGGGGCTACACTCTGTGTACTTAGGGCTCACTCCTGGCTCAGTGCTCAGGGATCTCACCCAGTGGGCTCAGGGGATCATAAGTGATGCCGGGGATTGTACCCATGTTGGCTTCATGCAAGGCAAATGCTCTGCTTGCTGTACTCTGGTTTTGGAATCGTTCAATAATTGATGATTCATGTAACAAATGGATGACTGCATAGCTATCAGAAAGAGGGATGCAAGTCTCTGTTGTCATGGTAACATCAAAACGAAGAAAAACAAGAGGCAGAATAATATGTCCATTATGCTAAAACTTGTGTGAGAAAAAAAGAAAATCCACTGGGCCCGGATAACTTTGCCTGTGGAAGGCCCAGGTTTCCCGTGCAACACGGTCCCTGCGCACTGCCAAAGAGACCCTCTGAGCACTGTTTAGGTTGTTTCTAATTGTTTCTCATTTATTTTCAGTGTAAACTGGAGCTTCAGGGCATCCAGGGTACTGTGGATCATGCAGCAGCTTTCGGGAGGATCGCTTTTTCTTGCCCTCAGAAAGAGGTAATGTGGGGCTGGAGCGATAGCACAGCAGGTAGGGCATTTGCTTTGCACGTGGCCAACCCGGGTTCGATTCTTAGCATCCCATATGGTCCCCCGAGCACCGCCAGGAGTAATTCCTGAGTGCATGAGCCAGGAGTGACCCCTTAGCATCGTTGGATGTGACCCCAAAAGCAAAAATAATAATAATAATAATAATAATATAATAACAAATAAAACACCATAATTTTAAAAATTATAAAAAAAAAAAAGAAGAAGAAAAAAGAGAGGTAATGCTTGGTGCTACATCTGTGGCCAGTTAGTTCCCCCAGCAAGCATTTTGGCCTTCGCCTCTCTCACTTTATTCTGATGGTGCCCTTGATGTCCAGTGAGCAGCCGTCTGCAGAGCAGCTGCTATGATGAAGTTGAATAAGTGGCTCTCAGGTTCTTCCTGGCTGGTCTGGTCCTCCTGGGGGGCTAACAAGGGCCTTGGGCCATAGGACTCAAGGAGGTCTGTGCTCATTTTCATCTTGTGTTTGTTCTCAAGTTGCCTGACTTAGAAAACTTAATGAAAAGGGAGAACCAGAAGATCCTGACTCCCCTAGTGAGTCTGGATACCCCAGGGAAAGCAACAGTCCAAGTGGTCATCCTGGCAGACCCCGTAAGTATGATGCCTGGGGGTGGGTCTCTCTGCTAAGGCATTGCTTTGCCAAATTTCTTTTCTTCTTTAATTAATGTAGGATGGACATGAAATTTGCTTTGTGGGGGATGAAGCCTTTCGAGAACTCTCTAAGATGGATCCAGAGGGAAGCAAATTACTGGATGAGGTGAGTCTCAGGCCTCAATCTCCATCTCCATAGGCCCAAATGGTTGGCATTGCACATGATTGGGGAATGGTCCAGCTCTTACCCTCAGAGCCAGGTCCTTGTGCTATTGGGGTGATTCTGAATCTGGGACTTGTATCCCCAGTGCTCCCCCAAAGGCCTTATATGGGCTTGGGTTTGTGTCCTTCCTCCCTCCCTGCTGCCGCCTGCATTCTTCTCTGCTCAGTGAGTGGTCCATCAGGATAATTCCACAGCCCTAACTCCTTCCTCTGTGCCATCATTCTCTTTCTTACTACTAAGCTGTTCTTATCAGCATACAAATAAGCGCTGCTGCCTCCTACCTCAAAGATCTTTTACTTACCCCATAGCCCTTTTCCAGATTTGTTTTGCATTGATTTGCCATGCCCAGCGGTGCTCAGGGCTTACTCCTGACTCTTCGCTGAGGGATCACTCCTGATGTGACTCAGTGGACTGTGTGGGGTGCTGAGACCAAACCTGGATGGGCCACATGCAAAGTGAACACTGTACCTACTATTGTTGCTCTGGCCCCCAAATTTCCTGGTTTTGTTCTTGGGTCACACCTTGTAGTGCTCAAGGCTTACTCTCTGTTCTGTGCTCAAGGATCACTCCTGGCGGGGCTCGGAGTGCCACTGTGTGGTGCCGCGGATCAGACCTGAGTCTGCTGTATCCAAGGAAAGTGCCCTACTGTTTCTCTGGCCCGTTTTTTAGATTTCTTTATAGCCAGAGTTCTTTTTGTACCCCTTTTTTTCTCATTATGCTAATACTAGGGCAGTGTGAGAATTCACTTGGCCACGGTGCTTCCTGAGGGCATCACACACATCATCGGTTCAGCCAGAGCTGCTTGGCATGTGGGGTAGTGCCCAGGGTTGAACGTATGGCCTCGTTCATGGCAGTTAAGTGCCTGACCTCTGATACACAACTCCTGACCCCAGATCTTTTTAAAAAAATATTTATTGTATTTTTAAACCTTATTGATTGAGGTTCTGTGATTTACAAGATTGTGATTGTTTCTTATGCACATAACTCCACTACCATACCTATCACCAGTGTCAGTGTATTCCGTCCCCCGAGAACACTGACCCTTACAGACCCCTCACCCCCAACTCAGTTCGTTGGACCAGCTCTCTAATTCTGTTGCTTTTTTTGCGTGTGTGCTTTTGGGGTTACTCCTGGTGATGCTCAAGGTTACTCCTGACTCTGCAGCACTAAGCATTCAGGAATTACTCCTGGTGGTGCTGAGGGACCATGTAGAATGCCAGGGATTGAACCTGGTTTGGCTTTGTGCAAGGCAAATTCCCTACCCCTGTACTACTGCTCGGCCTCCAAGATCTGTTGTCTCTTGTCTTTTGTTGCTGCCTTGCTATGTATCTTATGTCTATCCCTTTCCTCTGATTTCACGCCACACGACACCCTCTTGTTTCATCCAGGTCATGGCAGATGGCAGGATTTTGTTCTTGCTTAGCGCTGCAGAGTAATTCATTATGTATGTACACCCCAACTTCTTGACTCCCAGATTTCTTTTGTGGGGGAAAAAAAATCTATTAGGGCCAGAGTGATATTACAGGGATCAAGGCTCTTGCCTTGTGACCGGAGTGATAGTACAGCAGGTAGGGCATTTGCCTTGCACATGGCTGACCCAGGTTCAATTCCCTGTCATCCCATATGGTCCTCCATGCACCGCCAGGAGTAATTCCTGAGCACAGAGCCAGGAGTAAACCTCTGAGCATCACTGGGTGTGACCCAAAAAGCTTAAAAAAAAAAAAGACTCTGGATGACCCCAGTTCAGTCTCTGGCCACAGAATATGGTCCTCTGATTGAGAGCCAGGAGTAAGCCCGGAGCACCAATGGGTGCAGCCCAAAACCTGTGTGCACACTCAGGCACACACAACACATACGTACTCATGCACACAAATGTACTCCTTCATGTAAACTATGTTTCTGTTTCTGAGTCCCTACATGCTTCTCATAACCTGAGGTTCCTGGAGGTGGGAGGGACCCTGGGGACACTAGTGGAGGGAAGTCAATGCTGGTATTGGGATTGGTGTTGGGACTTTGCTCTTGTAACTCAGCTGTGAATAACTACATTCGTCATGGTGCCTTAATATTTAAAGAAAAGTTAAAAGTTGAGATTACACCTTTGCTACTACTCCTTAGTCCACCTTAAACCTGACAGAATGAAAACAGGCATCTTAAACAGAATGCATGTATTTGCGATTCGATTGAGTAAAAGAATGTATTTACGTACCAGAGAGTTCTAGAATATGTTTAGTTGTATTGTCTGGGAAGTTTTGACAGACTAAGGTTTCTAAGTTTTGCTCTTTCCTCTGCCCTTTTAATGGTCAAACTTCATGGAATAATACATGCAAAGGACTCAGTGGGACCAGAACATTAACAGGGCTTCCTTCTTACTCCTGAGGTCCCTGCGATTGGTAGAGCGGTGTGGGAGAGGCTTAGGAAAAGGGAATCATACCAGGTCAAAAGCTGAAATGTCAAAATAGCTTTGTTAAAGACTGCATCCCATGTGGAATAGACTCTCAAGCAAGCCTAAGCGGATGCTATCAGACTCTGCACTTCCTATTCTGCCATCTCTTCCCCACACACAGCCTGGCATGCTGGGTCCTTGCTCTTAGACACGCTTCCTGGCACATTTGGTCTTTGACACTGTGTGACACTCCACAGGGATTGCTCAGCGGCCTTGTCAGACTCCACAATACTCTGGAATGGATGGACATGCTTTAAATTAAATGTTCCTTTTTTTGTTTTTTCAATTAGAGTTCAGGGCTTGGAGCAGTAGCACAGCGGGTAGGGCATTTGTCTTGCACGCGGCTGACCCGGGTTCGATTCCCAGCATCCCATATGGTCCCCTGAGCACCGCCAAGAGTAATTCCTGAGTGCAGAGTCAGGAGTAACCCCTGTGCATCACCGGGTGTGACCCAAAAAGGAAAAAAAAAAAAGAGTTCACACTGATTTTTGAACTGCTTCCTATCAGTATTTCATGTGTGTGTACAAGCATACATTTACATATAAGTATCTGTTATATATGTATATATCTGTAACAGATATATGTATATATCTAGATAAGGTATTTTATACTATATATCTTACATGTATGTTGAGATATATATGTATAAATACTATACATCTAGTATATAATATATACTTAAATATGCACTGTCCTCCGTTTTTTCAGTTTGCTCGAGCGGGCACCAGTAACATCTCACAACAAATTGTGAGACTTGTTACTGTTATTGGCATATCAGATATGTCACGGGTACCTTGCCAGGCTTTGCTGTGCGGGCGAGATACTCTCAGTAGCTTTCCGGGAACTCCGAGAGGGGCGGAGGAATCGAACCCGGATCGGCTGTGTACAAGGCAAACGCCCTACCCGCTGTGCTATCGCTCCAGCCCATACTTATATAAGCATATATATCTAGATATAGGTATAAAGCACTATTCCTTGATACATAGATATATTTTTATTTTGGTATCACTGCTGGCAGGGCTCAGGGACTTATGTATTGTGCCAGGGATTGAACTCGGGTTGGCCGTCTGCAAGCCAAGCACTTTAACCCAATATTCATTTCTTGACCATGAACAAAGCAGTGAGGTACAGTGTGTTTTCATTGATTTTAAGTAAACATATTTTCTAATTCTGTTTCTACAGGCAATGGCAGCAGATAAAAGTGATGAATGGTTTGCTAAACATAATAAGCCAAAGGCTTCCGGCTAACAAGACCCCCGTGTGGAATGAGCGTTTGTGATTCCTGTGTAATACTCAAGGAGGCCTGTGGTGCCCAACATAATGCCTTCACATCATATAGGTTGTTCCCTATACAGGCAAGAAGACAGGGGTGGCAAAGCATCATGTAGTTGATCTTTGAAGACTATGTTTAGAAGTAAATCCTTTAGGTGTTGGAGCATTGTATGATCAAAACTGAATCCTGCACAACTTTGTAACTGTATATCATGGTGTTTAAGCTTAAAAAAAATTATATAAAAATAGAAGTAATTCCTTCAGAAGCATTCCAAGGAGAAGGCTTCCTCTAATTGTCACTGTCAATTGAATCACATTGTAATCACATTGTAACTATATCCAAGTATTGATTTTCCAGTCTTCTATATGTAACACCTGGGGCAGAGATGCAGAACACTATC
>JAOXYA010026852.1:0-13179 GCA_028565675.1 Sorex palustris | reverse complement strand
ATGAGGGGAAGTGAGGGAAGGGAAAGGTAGGGAAGGGAAGGGGAGGGGAGTGAAAGGGAGGGAAGGGGAAGGAAGTGCCTGCAATAAAGGAGGAGATGGGAGGGGAAACTGGGGACATTAGTCGTGGGAAATATACACTGGTGAAGGGATGTGTGTTGGAATATTATATGACTGAAACCAAACCATGCACAACCTTGTAACTGTGTATATTACAGTAATTCAATAAAAAATTCTTGACACTTGACACTTGACATCCAGTTACCTGTGATTTGCTCGAGTGGGCACCAGTAAAGTCTCCATTCATCCCTGTCACATGCTAGTGTAGCCCAGTGGCATCTGCTAGCCCCAGGAACACAAAACGCCTCAAACCGTTTGTTCAAGGTCTTGATGAAGAAGTCTGACCATCTCATAGGTGGGCGGCAACATGATATTTTGATGTCCATGGAATCCAGTCGGTAAGGACTCTAGTCCAGCGGTTGTCTCCAAATCGCATTACATGTCTGGCCCATCTGATTTTCGATGCCTTGGCAAACAAGGCAGCATCCATCATCCTTGATCATCGACGGAGGACAGAAATATATATACATATATTTTTTTCTCAGTTCCTCTTGTAGAAGCAGACTGGTGAGTGGGAGGCAAATGGTTATGGGGGCATTGGTGGAGAGATGTGGACACTGATGAAGAGATTGGTGCTGAAACACTGTACCTGAAACCCCAAATGTAATTGTAATTTCATGGTGACTAAATAAATTTAAAAAAGAATATCAAATTGAAGTCATGAAATTTACATACAAATGGTACTACATGCTAAACGAAATGAGTCAGAAAGAGAGGGACAGACATAGAAAGATTGCATTCATCTGGGGAATATAAATTAACAAAATAGGAGACTAACACCCAAGAGTAGCCAAGATAAGTACCAGGAGGTTCACTCCATGGCTTGGAGGCCAGCCACACATGCTAGGGGTAAAGGCAGCTCAGATAGAGAAGGGAGCACCAAATAAAGGCTGTTGGGAGGATCCTCCCAGAATGGGAGATGCATGCTGAAAGTAGGCTATAGACCGAACATCATTGCCACTCAGTGCCTCTTCTGCAAACCACAGCACCCAAAAGGAGAGAGAGAACAAAAGGGAATACCCTGCCACAGAGGCAGGGGAGGATGGCAGTGGGAGGTGGGAGGGATACTGGAATCAGTGGTGGTGAAAAATGGGCACTGGTGGAGGAATGGGTACTCGATCATTATATAATTGAAACCCAAGCACAAAAATTTGTAAGTCTACAACTATACCTCGTGGTGTTTCACTAATAAAAATTTAAGGAAAAAAAAAGACCCCAAGAGAGGCTGGAGCTATAGCACAGCAGGTACAGTGTTTGCCTTGCATGTAGCCAACCCAGGTTTGATTCCCAGAATCCCATATGGTCCCCCGAGTACCGCCAGGAGTAATTCCTGAGTGCATGAGCCAGGAGCAACCCCTGTGTGCGACCCAAAAAGAAAAAAATAAATAAATACAAATAAAAAGACCCCAAGAACCTTTCCGAGTCCTCATGGTGTTGGAACGAGAACTGCAAAAGCTGGAGAGTGCTCAGAGCCATACCCCCTCTCCTCCCAGGATTCTTGGAGAGAAAACTGCTCTCTGTGGCCTGGGCGCAAGGAAAGACAGGGCTTGGGAGGTAGCCAGGGTTCTGGCTTGTCCCCATCTGGCCTGGATGGACCAGTTGAGCCCTGAGGGGCCATCTGGGGCTTCTGCAGGCCAGGTTAGTCTGCACGCGCCAAGCCTCTGCCTGGAGCAGGCTGGGAACTCATCAATCACTCTCCTTTGTTGGGGCCTGGGGTGCTTAGAACCCTGTCTCGGCCTGACCCCTGTGTCCAGTGGAGGGAAAGGGAGTTTGGAGACACTGGGAGGGAGGGGTCTGACCTGTTCTCGTGAACTTTGACCCCTGCCCAGGGCAGGCAGGTTTTAGCCTGCTGGGATATGGACCAGAAGTGGATAATCCTTGGAACTGGAGACCATGATTGCACCTGTGAGGATGGTCTGACCCCCCCATCTGGGGATCCCAGAGAACAGTGCGGAAGGGGTCATGCTCGGACGGCTGCCCCAGCCCATGCCAGCTCTGGCATGGTGTGAAACATGGTCCTCCCTCCCTACGAGAGATGTCTCCGCCTCCTGCCCTGGCTAAATGGCCCACCTGGATGAAGATGAAGACAAAGCACAGGTGAAGGTGCTTCTCTCACATGCGGCTGGCCCTTGTTCACACATGGTGACACCAGGTATAGACCCGCCCAACTCAAAAAGAAAAACAACCAAGTCAAAGGCATCACTTCACCCCCAGTCTCCAACCAGTGTGCAAGGCAGAAGGATCCCGAATTTCACAGAGGAAACCCCCAGGCTCGCAGAGGAGACACCTCTGTGACTCAGCAGGCCCCCAGCTCACAGCTACACCAGGGCATCAGCGATGTAGTATCAACCTTGGTGGGGGCGGGGCTCTAACTCAAGGGGCCACTTAGAGTCAGACCCCCATGATTAGCCCACTGGGGAGTTCATTCTGTCTTCTGTCTTCCCACCTGGCACCAGCCCCCACTCACCATTTCTTTTGGGTGGGAGTTGAGCCACTTCCGGGGGTGCTAAGGGCTTACTCCTGGCTCTGCTCTCTGGGTCTCTCCTGGCATGGGTCAGGGGACACTATGGGGTGTCAGGGATCAAACCAGGGTGAGCTGTGTGCAAGGCAAGTGCCACCATACTTCCTCTCCAGTCCCATCCCCTTCTAACTTCTAACAAGATCTAGCATATATTTAGCATATCGTAGTGGTTATTTAAAAAAAAAAAGTAAATAAAATTTAAATGGTAAGTGGGATTTAAATTTCTTCATCCATTTCCTTTTTTTTTTTTTTTTTTTTGGCGGGGGGTGATGCCCGGTGATGCTCAGGGCTTACTCCTGGCTCTGCACTCAGGAGTTACTCCTGGCGGTGTTTGGGGGCCATATGGGATGCTGGGGATTGAACCTGGGTTGGCAGCATGCAAGGCAAACACCCTTCCCACTGTACTATTGCTCTGGTTCCTTCATCTATTTCTTAGCCTTCCCTGACCTCTCCTGTCAGGGGAACACCCTGGCTTAGAGACTGTGCAGACACAGCTTTGCTCCTGGAAACAAGGAGGCCTGAGGTTTCGTCTGGCCAAACCTGCCACCTGTCTCTGTCTAATCTCCTTCCCTGTTCCCTGCACACTCTCCCTGGCCACCTGGAGTCCTGGTGGGGACCTGGGAAAGGGACCTTCCAGCTCAGACCTTGTGTGGGTGGCAGATTCAGCTTGGAAGAGTCGAGGCTCTTCACATTCAACTTTCCACAGCTTTCCCCCTCTCCAACAGCTGTGTGTCTCGGGAACATCAGCCAGAGAAGACACAGACCCGCGTCTGATCCACCTCATCCCTCGGTAGGACTGTCCCAACACTGCCAGAACTGAAGTCAAACCACACCCAGAAGCTACAGGGGTCTCTTGGGGGAATCCCTGAGAAGAGACCTCAGCCTGGGGAAGCGAGCCACTGAGCCTGGTGGATGCCAGGGGAGGGCTTGATGAATATCCAGCGAGGTGAAGCAGTTGTGAGGGCTCAGGGGGTCAACCCAGGAGATCACACCCCTGAGTGTGCCTTCCAAATCCTAAAAAATATCATAAGTGCGGATGTTTCTCGGAAATATAGGGCACCCAGGGACAACAGCATTTACAGCCTTCTGGTTCTTAGAATCACTGGGCAGGACCCAAGCATGACCCAAGCACTGAGGAGACCCAGAGGTGGCATGGGGGCACAGGAAGTGCCCAGGCCCACATTGGCATGTGATGGGGAAGGTCCTCCCCACCCAACAACCCAGGGCCCGAGGAGGCTCAGGGAACATAGTGGTGATGTAGTGTGAATCCCATTGTTAGTGGTGAAAACTCTGGAGATTCTGGGAATGCTCTGGTGAACCCCAGAGACACTATGTATAGCTATAAGGTCGGCACCCCACAGGGACAGGGAGCAGACCGTGGCCTGCTCTCAGTGTTGTCACCAAGTCCTGTGCGGGATAAGGCAGCCATCAGAGGCCTAGTGCTGGCATGGAGGCTGTACTCGGGGCTACTCCCAGCTTTAGGCTCAGGAGTCAGTTCTGACAGTGGTCAGAGATCACTTCTGATGGTGCTCAGGGTCACTCCTGACAGTTACCACAGGCTGGAACCTGGGACTCCTTCACACAAAGTGTTGTCTCAACCTCTTTTTCTATTTTGTTTTGGGACAACATACTGACAATGCTCAGAGGTTACTCCTGGCTCTGCCCTTAGGAATTACTCCTGGAAGTGTTTGGGGGACCATCAGGATGCCAGGGATAGAACCTGGATCAATGGTGTGCAAGGCACTGTATTATCACTCCAGTCCCATCAACCTCTTAAAGTTCTCTCAGGTCATCACTTTTATTTTTATTTTTATTTTAATGAATCACCATGAGATACAGTTACAGACTAATAAGCTATTTTAATTTTAACGAATCACCATGAGATAGTTACAGATTTCTAAGCTTTCGTGATTACGTTTCAATCAAACAATGTTCAAGTACCCATCCTTCCACCAGCGCCCATTCTCCACCACCAATGTTCCCAGTGTCCCTTCTGGCACCCCCATCCCCTCCCTCCCCCTGCCTCTGTGGCAGACACCTTAGGTCATCACTTAAAAACAACAACAACAAAACTTGATTCTTCAAGGCGTTGACAGCAGCACCCTAGAGCTTTCTTGATGCACAAAGGTCAGTGATGAACCAGGAAAAATACCTCTTTGCCTTACCCAAAGGACTGCTAAATGCCCAAGTCAGACCCAGGCTTTTCTGAGGAGCTCTTTTAGCTTTTATTCACATTCCCTCTGCTTTACCCAGGACTCATAAATGAGAGCTGAGAACTGCTTCCCTGTCAACCACATTGCTTGGTGCAGAGCTGCCCCTGAATTTCCAACTACTCTCACTGCTTGGGATGTGTTGAGTCCCCTCAACGCAATGCATGGGCTCATGCCACAGAGGGAGGAACATCCAGAGAGGACATTGGCTTCTAGGAAAGCTCAGGATCCAGGGCACATCTCGTCTTTCCATTTTCTCCGTGGCCCAGAGAATGGAATGCGTTCTGGGATGCCGCAGAAATGAGGGGGCTTGTTAACTGACTTCAGGAAAACAAGTATGGGGTCTCAGGCTGGAAAAATGACAGTACAGAAGGTAAGAAACTTGCACACGGCCAACCCGGAATCAATCTCTGGCATCCTTTATGGTCCCTTGAGCCTGCCAGGGGTGATCCGTGAGCACAGAACCAGAGACTTTTAATTTCCTGGGTGTGCCTACCCCTTAAGCCCTACAGAAGGATATCTCATTCTGGTCATTCTAAGAAACTTGTAGCAGAACTGAAGGTTGGGCAAGTCCCTCTCTCCCAGGATAATGATATTTCCCTCATGTTGGTCCGATTCTCTCTCAGTTGCAGCCTCTTGCTCCAGGCTGATACAGCACCTGCAGGTTCTTCTTCGAATCCTAGTGGAAACCATGCTGATTGGCTCAGCTAGTTCCAGCCCCTCCCTTTTAGGGCGGAGCCTTTCCATAAGCCCTTCACCAGCCAGCCTATCGCAGGGCTGGGCTGCTCAGCCTGAGCCAATCAGTTCATGCCTTTAGGGCGGTACCGCTAAGCCAAGGTGAGCGGTGGCACTTTGAGTGTTGGCACCGCCCCATGTGATGGTTCTGCTTGGACCTAAAATGTGGGCGCACATAGTACTCTCTTCTCTCTCTGATTGCCTGGTGTCTGTCCCCGATTCCCGTTTGGCTTCACTCGAAATTAAAAGACTCTTTGCTGCCCTCGCAAACACCATCATAGTTATACTTAACCCTGTATCTCACATTTTGCTTCACATGGTACGTTCATAGGTCCCATGACAGGGGAAGGGCCTTGCAAGGCACAGAGCCAGGGCTGGAGCACATGTCTCCTAGGGTGGATGGGGCTCCTCTCACCACTCCCAGAAGAGCCCTGATTTCTCCTAAGACGTGAAGCGAGAGGAATGAAGTCCCACCTACAGGTCTGGACAGGCCTGGCTCAGCCCTGAGTCAGACAATGAAATACCCTCCCTAGAGGACTTAGAGACACTGAACTATCCTCCCTAGAGGACTCAGGCCGCCAGGACTGAGTCAGTGATGGTGGTGAACCAGGACTCCATGAAGGCCGGAATGGGGGATGCGGGTTGGCCAGACACAGTTGCTGCAGCTGAATGAGGGCTCTGGGTGTCCAAGATAGCAAAGCAAGTTGTGTCCATAACAACTGGTGTGGTGGGTCTGGAGGCCCGTGCTCATACTCAGATCTGACTTCCAGTGCTCTGTGACCTTGGGTATTTCTCTTTGCCTCCCAGATCTCACTTAACTCCTTAGAAATATGAATGAGTTATGGAGCTGGAGAGAGAAGACAGGGGTTAAGGCATTTGTCTTGCATCCCACCATCTGGGGTTCAAATCTCAGGAATTGTAAGTGGTGCCCTGAGAACCACCAGGGGTCGCTCCTGAGCACAAAGTCAGGGATAACCCCAGAGCATCACGGATAAGGAGAAAGGAAAGAAGAGGAGAGGGGAGGGGAGGAAAAGGGAATAGGGTGAGGGACAGGGGACAGTGCTCTCACAAAGAAGCGTGCTGGGACATTCTCTGCTCCATTGTGACTGCAGGTATGTCCTTGCCTTGGTGTGTATGATGGGCAGAGATACGGGGGAGCAGCCAGGGTCCCTGGGTAGGATGCAACCAGTTACTTGGGTCTCTTTTCCAAGTCCATTGAGATGGGCTTTGTACACATACCAATTTTGTGTCCATTCTTTTTTTTAGGGAGGGTCACACCCAGCGATGCTCAGGGGTTACTCCTGGCTCTGCACTCAGGAATCACTCCTGGAAGTGCTCAGGGGACCATATGGGATGCTGGGAACCGAAACCGGGTCGGCCGCGTGCAAGGCAAACACCCTTCCTGCTGTGCTATCATTCCAGTCCCTCTACATTGCTTTTCTGTATGACTAATCCTCTTCCATTCGCTATACCACTGTCCTCCCGTTGTTCATTGATTTGCTTGAGCGGGCAACAGTAACACCTCACAACAAATTGTGAGACTTGTTACTGTGTTTGGCATATCGAATACTTCACGGGTAGCTTGCCCCTTGCCCGGCTCTCTGAGAGGGGAAAAGGAAAAGACTTTCCTTTATAGCTCCCCCCTCCCCCACTTCCTCCTCTCTCTTTCTTGGAACTAGCTTTAAGGGCTGGAGGGCACTGCCTGGCATGCAGAGCCAGAGGATGATCCCCAGCACAGTTTGGAAGGACAAAATAAAGAGTTTTTTAAATCACCTCAGAGATCTCCAGGAAACAACCACTTTGCTACATTCATAGAACATTTAGTATCAGGAGTCTGAGTGCAGTACTTTGGGTAGGACGCTGGCCTTGCACACCACTGATCTGGGTTAATCCCAGGTACCCCAAAAGGTCCCAGCCTGCCAGGAGTGATCCGTAATTGCAGAACCAGGACTAAACCCCAAGTACACCGAGTGTAGCCCCCAAACAAGAAAAAAGAATATTTAGCACTAAGAGCATAAAAGGTTGGCTCAGGCCCCCAAACAAAAACCAAGTCCAGAGAGAGAGTACAGAAAGTATGGTGCTTGATTTGCATGTGAGCTGCTTTGGCTTATCTTGGTTTGATCCCTGATCCTCTGAAGCCAAAGATAGAGAACCATTGTGTGTGGCTCAGAACTCTCAGCCTCGGTGGTTGTATGCTAGTTTACTAAGCAGTTATTCTGTATAAGGCAATATAGAGAATTCTCACCTTCAAAAAATTACAAACCAGGGGATCTAGTGATAACACAGTGGGTAGGGTGCTTCCCCTGCATGCAACTGACCCAAGTTCAATCCCTTGCACCCCTTATGATCCCCCTGCACTGCCAGGAGTGATTCCTGAGTATAGAGTCAGGTCCAAAAGCAAAACTTTAAAAATGGAGGCGCAGGAGAGATAGTAGAGGAGTTAAGGCACTACTCTTCTGTACCCAAAAACCTGAGCACAGTGCCAGGAGTGGTCCCTGATCATCTCAAGTTGTGGCCCATAAACAAAACCCCATCAATCCAGACCCTGAGAGATGGCTGGAACACATGCTTTGGATGCAGGAGGCCCAGGTTTTATCACCAGCACCCCACTGTTCTCTCAACACTGGCAAGGGTGACCCCAAAACTTTCCACAGTAAATTACAAAAGCACAAATCTAGAAAGGGTGATATACCCAGTGAATACTATAGATTTGGTGGAACATTTTTTGAAAAAACACTTCCTGGTAAGGCCCCATAGGTTTTCAGACATTCCACTTTTCAAACAATACATACCATTTATAATCAAGCCCTCTGCTTGTGTGGGGGAGTGTACACATTTCAAGAAGGCTTCCCACACCAGAGAAGTCAAAAACCAAAACTAAAAACCAAAAAGCCCCAACTTTAAGAACAGAGATCAACAAAGTACTATAAATAGACAAGCACAAAACACTAAGTACAACATTAATTGTAGCACTGTAGCACTGTCCTCCTGTTGTTCATCAATTTGCTCGAGTGGGCACCAGTAACATCTCCATTGTGAGACTTGTTGTTACTGTTTTTGGCATATCGAACATGTCACGGGTAGCTTGCCAGGCTTTGCCATGCAGGCTGAATATTCTCAGTAGCTTGCCAGGCTCTCCAAGAGGGGTGGAAGGATCAAACCAAGGTTGGTCGCGTGCAAGGCAAACGCCTACAAATTCGCCAATAAAATTTTGACACATATTTCAGAAGTTGTTTTCTGACTTCTAGTACTAAATTTGGTCTGTTTTATTTTACTTGATCGGTAATATTTTATATTATTTCATTCTTTGAATTAAGAGTTTATTAAACTTAAAAAACTACATAGAATTGAGTTCACCTAGTATCTAGCAATTTTGGTTACTGTTTTCCCTCTTGCTTATGTATCACATTCTACTATGTGTAACTTTTGTGTTTTTATTTTTGTTTTTAGGCCACACTTAGCATTGCTCAGTGCTTAAGTCCTGGCTCTGTGCTCAGGGGTCACTCCAGCTGGGGTTTGGAACCATTAGCAATGCTGAGAAGTGAACCCTGGTTGACAGTGTATAAGTAGACACACTACCTGCTGCCGCAGCTCTCTAGCCCTACTATGCATAATTTTTAAGTTGACTTATCTAGCTACTATAAATTATAAATCAAAATTCCAAATATACCTTATTTCTATACCTTCAGTGTCGTATTTTTGAGAGAGCTAGAAAAATGTCTCATGAACAATGTAACTGTTTTGATTAAAATTATACATTATCAATTTATGCACTACAGGATTCTGAAATCATAAGATTCTGAACATTTAGGATTTAAGATAGAATTAAATATCAAATTGAAGATATACCGAAAGAGACAAGATTCTGAAATTATAAGATTCTGAAAACAAAGTTTCTGAAAAATAAAAGAATCTGAAGATTTCACTCTTCCCTGTTACTAGTTGTGTTATGTTTGTTCATCCCCTCTGTTTCCTTTGTGTCTTCAGAGTGATTATATTTCTCATTTACTCATTTTGCATGGGTGTCTCAATGGTTGTGGCTCTGCAGTATTTTGAGGATGACACTTTCCCTCACCTTCATTATACAGTGTTTGTTAAATAGCACCATTTGCGCAGGTTGGAGGAACCAATGCATTGGAAACATATTTTTAAATGGGGCAGCAGCTGTTTTTCTTTCACACAGTCATCCTGTATGAAAGAAAGGCCCCAGCACTGGCGGTGCCATCAGATGTCTGCTTGCTTAAAGTCACCTCTTGGTATTTTTTAATGTGACACTTAAAAAACATACTTAGGTAAGGTTTAAATAGGCAGGAAAAAATGATCCTTATACAATAAAAAGGAGATTGGGAAAGGTAAGATTGCATCTCCTGTCCTGTGGGCAGGACTCCAGATTTGCCCCCTACCGTGTTAGATTCTATTTATAACCCCAAAATGTGTCAGGTGAGTTATTTTTTCCAAATATAAAGGAATCCTGCTTCTCCCTTTGAACCTGAACACTGTAAAAGTAATCTTTACTCTTAGCATGTATACAAAATAATAGTTGCTTTTGCAGTTTTGAAAAAGTGTATGAGTGCAGTGCGATTTGAAAATTCACTCTTTGAATGGGTTAGTCGAATTAGAAAAACATATCAAAGCGTCTGACTTTTCATTTTGTGTTCCTCACTATCACTGTTGTTTATGGACCTTTAAAGTGCCTTTTTTCTCTTTCTTTGTTAGTTCAAGAGTACTTCATTTTTCTTATTTTCCAGGAGCATATAACATTACAGTCATACAATAACAGGTCTCAAATACCATGGATATTTTTGTTTTATTTTGGAGACCCCACCTGAAAGTGCTCAGGGTTTGCTCCTGGCTCTAAGTGTGCTCTCAGGGAGCACTCCTGGCAGGGTTCCGAGGACCATATGTAGAGCTGGGTTTTGAACCAGGTGCAAAGCAAGCCCCCTACCCACTGTATTTCCAGCCCCTAAATATCTCTGATAGTTTATAGAGAAATCGAGAGTTGTTTCATATTCATTTAGTTTGAGGCTTTGTATAAACAGGGAGGAAAAACAGCATAAGCAAACCCAAAGAAAGTGTCTGGTAATCTGCAACAGAGAAGTTACAAAAGGCCAAATAATCCATCTTCACCCATCAGGAAGAATACTAGCACTGTGATTCCACATGGTTAAGCATGTGCAGAGGTTTGTGTTTTATTTTCAGAGTCGAAATTGGTGATTAAAGTTGGAGAAAATGACAGGGATCAGTGATTCAAGCGTTCCTTCGCTCTAATTTGTGAATAGGTGATCATTTATTCCTGTTGTCTTTGGTCTTTTCTACCAGTATTTTTTGTTTGTCTGTTATGGGGCCACACCCAGTGGTGCTCTGGGCTTACTCCTGGCTTTGCTCTCAGGCATTACTCTTTGGTACACAGGGAACCCAGTGTAGTGCTGGGGTTGGCGCAAGGCAAGCACCCTACAGGCTGTACTGTCTCTCCAGCCCCAAGTTCTTTCCTATCAGTCTGTCTGTTCCTTCCATCTCCTTTGGTTTACTGTGCTCCTTTGTCTCCCCGCTTGTCTTCTCTGCTGTCCCCAGCCAGCCCCCAGATATGTTGGATGCTCACTCTGGGAGAATCGTCACTAACTCTGCACTAGCAAAGCATTTTTTTTTTTATTAGTGAAACTCATTGTGGTACAGTTGTAGACTTACAAATTTTTGCGCTTGGGTTTCAGTTATACAATGATTGAGTATATACATCCCTCCACCGGCGCCCATTCCCCACCTCCAGTCCTCCTAGCATCCCTCCCACCTTCCCATCCCACTCCACCCCAGTGGCAGGGCAATCGCTGGCCGAGTTTCTCCAGATTTTTATCGAACCCGTGAGATGACTGCAATTACATTTTTTGCCCCTCCTTCGCTTTACATAAGTCACATTGTATTACTCACTTGAATCCACCATTTTATGATATATATATATATAGCAGAGAGGAAGGGCGTTTGCCTTGCACGCAGCCAGCTCGGCCTAGCCGAGTTTGATTCCTCCGCCCCTCTCGGAGAGCCCGGCAAGCTACCCAGAGTATCTCGCCCACATGGCAAAGCCTGGCAAGCTCCCCGTGACGTATTCAATATGCCAAACACAGTAACAACAAGTCTCAAAATGGAGACGTCACTGGGGCCGCTTGAGCAAATCGATGAACAACGGGAGGACAGTGTTAATGCTATGGCCTTTTCTAAAATACACTTTAGCCTCTGACAATATAGATTTTTCTTTGTCTTCCCTCTCTTCTCTGTCTCTGTCTCTGTCTCTGTCTCTCTCTCTTTCTCTCTCTCTCTCTTTTGTGGCCAATTCCTGGATTCACAAGGCCTCTCGTGTTTAGTACCATGAAACGCAGGGATCCAACCTGGGGTTCCCACATGCAAAACTTGTGTGCCAGCCTTTAGAGTTATCTCTGACTCCTCAATCTCATTCGGTTAAACTCAAATAGCTTTAAGTTCAAACAAAGAATTGAAGTATGGGGGCAGAGTTTGAATCACAGTCAATAGTGCTTATGGGGTTACTCCTAACTCGGAGCTCAGTAGTGACCCCTAGCGGTACTCGGAGGATCATTTGTGTTGCCAGGGATGGAAAGTACTCAACTGTATGCTAGGCAAGGGGCCTTCATCCGGGTACCATCCCTGACGATCTACCCTATTTCTCTGCATAATCATAATTCTCTAGCACATAATCATATTCCCTAGCACATATTTCTCACACCCTGTTCTTCAGTAATACCAACACAATTTTAAAATTCTTTACCTAATGGTCACAACTCCCCCCCACACACACACACACCATTTTTTTTTTCTTTTTGGGTCATACCCAGCAATGCTCAGGGGTTACTCCTGGCTCTGCACTCAGGAATCACTCCTGGCGATACTTGGGGGACCATATGGGATGCTGGGAATCGAACCTGGGTCAGTTGTGTGCAAGGCAAACACCCTACCCACTGTGCTATCGCTCCAGTCCCACCATTTTTTTTTGTTTCTAAAATAATTCAACATAAAATCTGTGATGGTTATGTAGGGTGTTCATTGCTTTGGCTCTGGTTGGCCCAAACATTCTCCTTTCCCACAAGTAGTTGACCAAGACAATTTCCTAACTTTCCATGTTCTTCCCCTAGTCTCCTCTATCCTTCTGTATTCTTTGTTTCTTTGGGGCTACACCCAGCTGTGCTCCAGGCCGACTCCTCACTCTGTGCTCAGGATCACTCCTGGAGGAGGCGCTAAGGACTGAACCCAGGCAGGAACCCAGATTGAAGCCACAGGCCTGGCCAGTCCTCTCCCTGCGTCCATCTTGCCTGCCATCCTTCTGCTTTTTGGCTCTGCACTCAGGAATCACCACTGGTGGTGCTCAAGGGACCATATGGGATGCTGGGGATTGAACCCGGGTTGGCCGCATGCAAGGCAAACGCCCTACTCGCTGTGCTACCACTCCAGCACTTCTATTAACTGTGAGAGATTCCAAGATGAAATTCCATGCCGGACAATATACTGTTCTTTTTGTTTTAAAAATCTTAAAAAAAACAAAACAAAACAAAACAAAGAGGGATTGGAGCAATAGCACAGCAGGTAGGGCGTTTG
>JAOXYA010026841.1:0-26199 GCA_028565675.1 Sorex palustris | reverse complement strand
TCAATCCCCGGCATCCCCTAGGGTCCCCCGAGCACCGCCAGGAGTGATTCCTGAGTGCAGAGCCAGGAGTCAGCCCTAAGCATCGTCCGGTGGGACCCCAAAAAGCAAAAAAAAAAGTCCAGTTTCTGGAATGCAAGGGCCTCCAAGCCCTTGTGCAGACGTGAGTCACAGGACAGGGCTGACAGGTGACCAGGTGACCGGGGGACATAGTGGGGGCGGGGGGGGAGCGTGCAGGGCATATACCCTCAGGAACGCCCGCAGGGTCTCCCTTGGGGAGGGGAATACACAAATTGATTCCACAGGACCCCCTAAATAAAGCCAGTTCCAGGGATGCAGATGGGGGTGCAGATGGCATGTGAAAGTCCCCTTGTGTGGCCCCCAACACCTCATGACCCTTTCCTCCCAAAGCACCCCCAGGGGGGCCACGGTGGGCACTTCCCGTCCTCAGCAGGAGTTTTGGGTGGGGGGTCCCCTGGGTGAGGGGTACGAGGCCCGGAAGGAAACCCCCCTTGGCTTGCAGAAGCAGAAGCCGTTCGAGCCGGTGACAATCCCCACGGACAGGCTGTTCCGGCCGAACGAGCGACAAGTGGCCCAGCTGGCCAAGAAGGATTACCTGGGCAAGGCCACGGTGAGTGTGTCCAGCTCTGCCCGGGAGGAGGGGGCAGCTGGGAGGGGGGTTATTGTGTGGCCCGGGAGGGGGGCAACTTTCCTTCCGAAGTCCTGGAGTCGAGGGTCAGCCAAGCCTCAGCCGTGACAGTGGACGGCGGGCATCGTGGCCAGCTGCAGTGGGCACTGGCCACCCCTCCCCCTCTCGCCCGCCCGCCTGCAGGTGGTGGCGTCCGTGGTGGACCAGGACAGCTTCTCCGGGTTTGCACCGCTGCAGCCCCAGGTGAGACCCCGCCCTGCAGGAAGCAGAGCTGGGGGCGTCCCTAGTCTCGGGGGTCCCCCTGGTGCTGGGGGTGGCCTGGCCCTCCCTGGCTCGGGTCTGCCCAGGGGCTGGGGGACACTCCCGACCCAACTCCTGCACCACTATCTCTGCTGTGGTTGGAGACATCCGGGGGTCCCCAGATTCAGGCCCCTGAGCTCTTTCGTAAGTTGATTGAGGTTCTGATTGATGGTTACTGACGGTTTTCGAGGCAGATCCCAAGCCCAGTCCCTCCCGGTGTTCCCACCCGCCCCTGCCTCAAGGACCCCCTAACAGAGCCGGGGGTCAACCCCGAGCACAGAGCCGGGAGTGAGCCCTGAGCACAGAGCCAGGAGTCAGTCCCGGGCACCTCTTTCTTTCCCTCCTAAGGCTATCTGTCACCTCGGCCCCCCACGATGTGTCCAGACCCGCGTGTGGGCGGAACCTTAGGGGCGGGGCCTGGAGTGGGCGGGGCCCGCGCGTGGGTGAGGCCTGGGGGCGGGGCCCGCCTGTGGGCGGGACCTTAGGGGCGGGGCCCGAGATGCTGGTGGGCGCCAGATGCTGGCCTGGGGATGCCTCCCGGGGGCTGGGGGACCTGTCCTGGGTCTGAAGCCAGAAGGGCTGGTGAGGCTGGGGGTGCGGAGGGAGGCCCGGACTGTCCAGCGTCTGCCCTTTCCTGTCCCACCGTGTCCGCAGGCAGACGAGCCCCCGCCTCGACCCAAGACCCCCGAGATCTTCAGGTAAGTGGGTCAGAGCCGGTGACGACAGAGATGGGCGGGGACAGCTGGTGGGGGTCACTCTGGGCAAAGGTCAGCTGGTGGGGGTCGGCCTGGTGGTGGTCGGCCTGGGCAGGGTCAGCCTGGGCGGGGCCGGCCTGGCCGCGGCCCGCGCCAGTGGACCCTGGGCCGCGCAGGGCGCTGGAGGGGGAGGCCCACCGCGTGCTGTTCGGGTTCGTGCCCAAGACCCCCGAGGAGCTGCAGGTCATGCCCGGGAACATCGTGTTCGTGCTGAAGAAGGGCAGCGACAACTGGGCCACGGTGCTCTTCAACGGGCAGGTGCGCGGGGGCGGGGCCTGGAGGGGCGGGGCCTGGAGGGGCGGGGCCCTGGAGGGGCGGAGCCTGGAGGGGCGGGGTCCATGCGCGGGCGGGGCCTGGAGGGGGCGGGGCACGCGTGCGGGCGGAATCTGGAAGGGCAAGGCCTGGAGGGAGCAGGGCCTGGAGGGGGCGGGACCCGTGCATGGGTGAGACCTGGGGGCGGGGCCCGAGAGTGGGCGGGGCCTGGAGGGGCGGGACCACCGCGAGGGTTGGACCGCGCTCTGGGGCGGGATGTGGGCGTGGCCCCATCCTGGGGGCCAGGACAGGGGCGTCCTCCCCTCTGTATAGGCGCGGCTCCACTCTGGGGGTGCAGATAGGCATGGTTCCTACCACGTGGGCGTGGCCCCACTCTAGGGGCGGGGGTGTGGGCGTGGTTCCACTCTGCGGGGCAGGGATTGGGCGTGTTCCCTCTGTGGGCGTGGCCCCTCCCCGGGGGCGGGGGCATGAGCATGTTCCCTACTGTATGGGCGTGGCCGCACTGAGAGCGGAATTTGGGCACGGCTAGTACTATGTGAGCGTGGCCTCACTCCGAAGGCGGGGGATATGGGCGTGGCCTCACCCTGAGGGCGAGGTGTGGGCGTGGCCCCACTCTGGGGGCGGGGATTGGGCGTATTCCCCCATATGGGCGTGGCCACACTGAGGGTGGGATTTGATTTGGGCATAGCTAGTACTATGTGGGAGTGGCCTCACTCCGAAGTCGGGGGTATGGGCGTGGCCTCACCCTGAGGGCGGGGTTGTGGGCGTGGCTCCACTCTGGGGGCTGGGACATGGGCGTGTTCCTTATGTGGGCGTGGCCTCTCCCTGGGGGCGGGGACATGGGCGTGTTTCCTACAGTGTGGGTGTGGCCCCACTCTTGGGGCAAGGATTGGGCGTGTTCCCTACTGTGTGGGCGTGGCTGCACCCTCCGGGTGGGGAGAGGCGTGTTTCCTACTAGTGGGCGTGGCCCCGCCCGAGGGGCGTGGTGTGGGCGTGGCTCCACTCTGGGGGCGGGGATTGGGCGGATTTCCCTGTGTGGGCGTGGTCCTCATAGTGTGGGCGTGGCCCCGACCTGGGAGTGGGATCCCAGTTCGGGGGCGGGGCCAGGCCCTGCTCCCAGAGACAGATCTGCTCCTGTGCGGGTGCCTATGGGTGCTGGCCTGAGGCTGTGCATTGCCCCGCAGAAGGGGCTGGTGCCCTGCAACTACTTGGAGCCCGTGGAGCTGCGGATCCAGCCTCAGCAGCAGCCGCAGGTAGGGGGGCGCTTCGGAGGGGCAGGGAGTGGGCAGGTGGACACTGGGGTTTCCTCCGCCCCCCGGGGACACCCCCCTCCTGCCTGCGGGCTGCGTGGGGTTGAGGGTCCCTGCTCCTTCCTGTCTCCCCAGGACGAAGCTGTCCCCGATGATATCCCGGCTCCCCCCACGTCCCGAGCCCCCGGGAGGCCCACCCCGTCGCCAGGTCTGTGCCCCCTGAGCATGCAGTGTGGCCGGGAACCCCCCTCTCCTGCACCCCTCCATCTGGAACACGGGGAACACAACAGTCACGAGCATGGGGGGCATGGGTGGGGGGGCAGAGACTTCGTGCCCCCCTCTCTGCACTCCCACTGGGGAGCCGAGGATGCAAGGACGAACCTTCTGGAAGCTCTGGACTCCCCATGTCCTGGGCCCCCAAGGCTGAGAGAGGCCCCCCGAGGGTGGGGCTTGTCACAACGGCCAGGTCCAGAACGTTCTTTCTGCCAGTGTGAGCACCCCCATCTCCCCTGGAGGCTTCCGGGGAGTCCCCCAAGGGGTGCCGAACCCCCACGGGACCTGCAGCCCCTTCCTGGGGTCCCCAACCATGCCAGGTGGGCACCCCATTTCCCTTTGCTATGCTGAGATCCCCAGACCCCATACGAGAGGCTTAAGGGGGTCCCAGGCGCTCACCATGGGGGGGTCTGGGGCCCACTTCAGCCTGTCTCCCTCCTTCACAGGTGAGGAAGCAGGAGGACCCCAGGTAACTCTCGATTGTTTCCAACCCGGCTGGTGGAGTCCCAGAGGGGTATGGGGGGGTACAGGCCCCCAGTTCTGTGGGAATTCAGGGCCCTTGTGGGGGGGGGGAATAGTCAGGGGCGACGAGTCCTGGTGCTCTAGAAAGTTCCCCAATGGGGCTGGAGCGATAGCACAGCGGTTAGGGCGTTTGCCTTGCACGCGGCCGACCCAGGTTCGATTCCCAGCATCCCATAGGGTCCCCTGAGCACGGCCAGGAATAATGCCTGAGTGCATGAACCAGGAGCAACCCCCGTGCATTGCCAGGTGTGACCCAAAAAGCAAAAAAAAAAAAACAAAAAAGTTCCCGAAACTGCAGGTGCTGACCTGCCCCGCCCCCACCCCCAGGAGGTCCAGCTCAGGGTGCCCGACTTCTACACCCTGAAAGTACACCACAAGTTCACGGTGGTCCTGGAGATGCAGCCGGGGGTGCCCTATGAGCAGCTGCGGGTGGCCGTGGCCCAGAAGCTGCGGCTTCAGCCTCAGCACACCAGGCTCAGGTGAGTGGGGACGGCCCCCGGGGCCCCACCCGGCCCAACCGCCGCTGACCCCACGTCCCCCCCACCCCCAGCTACCGGGCTCAGGACAGCCGGGAGCTGCAGCCCCTCTCCGAGGAGACCCTCAAGGCCGCCTGGGCCGGGGCCAAGGACTTCAGCCTCACGCTGTGGTGTGAGAGCACAGTGGTGAGTGCGGGCGGGCGGGCGCCCCCCACGCACGGACCCCGGGAAGCGCTGTCCTGTCTCTGTGCGGATCCCAAGAAAGGGGAGTAAGCCCCCCTCCCCGTAGCATCACCGAGTCAAGGACCCCACTGGGCCTTGGTGCCTCCTGGGGAGGGTCAAGGCTTGCCCTGCCCGCGGCTGACTCCGGAACCCAGTGAGGTCCCCGGAAGCCCTGAGCACTGCCGGAGTGACTCTGGCTCTCCTTCAGCACCTGTGCAGTGTGTCGTGTATGGGGGGGGATGGAGGGAGGCCCCGTGTGGGGGTCCCTCAGCGGAGCTGAGCCAGGGCCAGAGTCTAGCGGGTGGTGAGGACCCCAGCTCTACGGCACCCCTAGAGGTCTCTGCAGAGGACCCATCAAAGCCGGCTCTGATCACCAGGGGCTGGAGCGACAGCATAGCGGGGAGGGCGTTTTCCTGGCACGTGGCCGACCCGGGTTCGATCCCCGGCATCCCCTAGGGTCCCCAGAGCACCACCAGGAGTGACTCTCCTGAGTGCAGAGCCAGGAGTCAGCCCTGAGCATCGCCGGGTGGGACCTCCAAAAAGAACAACAAAAAAGTGTGATGTTTGACCACCCAAGGTCACAGGGGTGCAGGGTCCCGCCCGCCTCACCCCAACTCCCAGCAGGGAAGGGACTGGAGCCTGGGGGTCCCTTGTGGGGGGTTCCACGCATCCAGGGAGGGGCTCAGCGGGTCCCCAATGCCCCCCAGAGCTAAGGCCTCAACCCTAACCCGAGAGGGACAGCCCTCAAGTCTGGGCAGAGCCGGCGGTGTCCAGGAAGCGGGCACTGTCCAGCACTGGGCTCTCCACCCATCCTGCTGCATGCAGGGGTGGGGGCGGTGGAGGAGGATGGTGGTGGTCTCCGGGGCTCTGCCCGCTGTGCCGCCTCTGTCTGGACCCCCACCGCGGCTGTGGATCTGGGATGCCAAGGGCCCCTTGTGATTTCAGGGGGACCAAGGGGTCCCGGAGGAACCGGAAGGGCAGGAGGGCGCCGGGCTGACCCCACCTGCGGCGGATGAAGTGAAGGAGGGCAGCCAGGTGGTGGCGCTATTCAGCTACCAGGCCACCCAACCCGAGGACCTGGAGTTCCAGGAGGGGGACGTCATCCTGGTGCTATCCCAGGGTGAGTGACCACTGGGCAGTGTCGGGCCGAGGGCTCCCCTGCCCGGCCCCCCGGGCTACGGCACTCGCAGGGGGCCGGGAAATGGCTGAACACATGCTGAGAACGGGGCGGGGGGGTGGCCCCTCAATCCCACCAGGTGGGGCTGGAGCAACAGCACAGCGGGGAGGGCATTGGCCTGGCACACGGCCGACCCGGGTTCGATCCTCGGCATCCCATAGGGTCCCCCGAGCACCGCCAGGACTGATTCCTGAGTGCAGAGCCGGGGGTCAGCCCTGAGCATCTCTGGGTGGGACCCAAAAAGCAAAAAAAGTAAAATAAAATCAGGAGAGCAGGAGAGGAGGGGGAGCCCCTCCCCCCCAACGGCCAGCAGGTGCCAGCGTCTGCCCGTCCCCCTCTGCCTCTCTCTGCAGTGAACCAGGAGTGGCTGGAGGGTGAGAGCCAGGGCAAGGTGGGCATCTTCCCCAGGGCCTTCGTGCGGGCCCCGGCGGCCGCCCAGAGCAGCCCACGGAGCTGACGGCGGCCACACACCGGAAGGGTGTCCCTGGGACCCAGCCGGCCGGCGCCTTGGGAGGCTTCAAGGGCGCGCACGTGGGAGGAGCTGTGGGCTCACTCACGGCAGGTGTTGGGGGGCCGAGGGCATCTCCTGCTGCTGCGGCTGTGATACCTCAATAAACACGTGAACGCAAGGGGCCAGAGTGATAGCCCAGTGGGAATGGCATTTGCCTTGCACGCGGCTGACCCGGGTTCGATCCCTGGCATCCCCTAGGGTCCCCTGAGCACCGCCAGGAGTGATCCCTGAGTGCAGAGCCGGGAGTCAGCCCTGAGCATCGCCGGGTGGGACCCAGGAAGCAAAAAAAAAAAAAAAAATCATAAAAACGTGAACACGAGCAGCCCCTCGCCCGCTGTCCGGCTCCGGGGTTGGGGTGAATCCGCCCCTTTCTGCGTCGTTTCCACCACCCACCGGGGACAGAAGTGACACTCGGGGAACTGGGGCCTCAGGCTTGTCGTTCACTCCCAAGTCTCCCCTGCTTGGGGTCCGGGGGTTTTGTCTGGGGGGGAGGGGGTACACGGCGTGGCCCAGGCGGGCCCCCCAAGTTCCGCAAAACCCCCAGGCATTGCTGAGTGTGGTCCGAGAGGCTCTGTGAGCCCCTGAGGGCCCCGCAAGTCTCAGTGCTTCAACGAGGCCTGGGCTGAGTCGGCTGGGAGCGAATCCTTTGGCCGTTTCAGACCCGAACGGGGAGGGAGCGAGAGAGAAAAGAGGAGGAAGACAGGAGAGAGGGAGAGACAGTGGGAGACGCAGAGACAGAGAGGAGAGCGTGTGCGCTGAGCTTCCTGCACTGAGGTTCCGCACGCCCGAACCCTTCCAGGCGGCCGCCGTGGGAATTCTGGCCCCGGCCCCCCCGCTCCCCGCCCCCATCCCGGGAGCACAAGAGGCGCTGGACGCGGGGCGTGGTGGATGGAGAACATGGTTTAATCGCGGCCCGGCTGCCCTCGGCGGGCCGGGCACAGGCAGGGGCAACCCCAACGGAGAACAGAAACCCCAACAGGAAAGCGAACACAAAAGTCAGGTCACGACACGAAACCGGTTTCCGGTGACTCTCTTCCCACTCCGGGCTCGGGAGCCGCCCGGGGTCCATCCGACACATTCCACACACCGAGTTCTCATGCAGAAGACACGGGGCTGCGGGCGGGCGGGCGGGGGTGGGGGGGGCGGCGGCGTCAGGCTGGAATGTCGCAGCTGCCGGAGCTGAGCTGTCGCACGCGCGGGGGGTGGGTGGCCGGGCCGGGGGGTCTCCGGGGCCCGCGCCCGGCCAGAGAGGAAAACCAAACCCACACCCCCGCGGCGCGTCCTGGGGCACCGGCCCCCAGGGCGGGGACCCCTTCCCGCGACCCCGGCCCCCCACCCGGGAACAGCCCCCCAACGTCGGGCCCACGTCCCGTCTCTGCGGGGGTCTCGGCTTCCCGGCGGTCGGGGCCGTGACAGTCACCGAGGCCGGCCCGTGGGGGCGCCAGGGGCAGGAACCATCGTAGCGCACAGCGGGCAGCGGGGCGCGAGGGGCTCTCCCGCCCCCCACCCCAGGGAAGCTCTGAGGGGCGTCCGGCCTGCGCTCGGCCGGGCCCCACCGCCCCGACGGGCCGCGGCGTCTCCAGACCACGGGCCGGGAGCTGAGTCAGCAAAGCCTCTTTATTCCCGCCGGCCCTCGCAGCTGCCCAGAGGTGGCCGGGCCGGGCCAGGCTGGGCCGGGCCGGGGGGCGCCGTCGGGGCCGACCCCAGGCGTGGCGCTGTGGCCCCCCGGGGCGTCTCGTGCACTCGGCCGGCCGCTGGGGCGCGGGCCCCTCCGACGGGGCCCCGGCTGCCCGGGCTGCGGGGCCAGGCCCGCCCTCTCCCGCGTCTCGGCTCCGCGCGGCCTCAGTGTGGCGGGTTCAGGGTCCCGTGTCCGCGCTGCTGCTTCTGTTTCTGCTGCAGGAGCAGCTGCTCCAGCGCCGACGGGCCGGGCTGCATCATGGAGCTGGACCAGATGGACTGCGGGTGGGCAGGGGTCAGCCGGGGTCAGCACGCCGGGGAGGGAGGGGGAAGGACCCGCCACCCACGCCGCGCCCCGACCCGACCCCACCCGACCACGCGCACCTTCAGGCTCTCCATGAGGACGGCGGACGAGTCCTCGACGGCGGGGCCGTGCCCGGTCCAGGGCCCGCCGGCCGAGCTGGGCTGCTGCCAGCTACTGTCGGAGGCCGGCGTGGCCGAGAGGTAATCGGAGCCGAACCCGCGCATGGCTGCGGCGGGGAGACGCGGGCGTCAAGCGCGTGGGGACGGGGACACTGCCCCCCGTCCCCCCGCCCCGGCCGCCCGGCTCCCACTCACCCGGCTTGTCGGCCTTCCAGCGGTCGGCGACCCTGCGCTCGCGGCTGTCGGGGGCCCCGATGGGCCCGAAGGTGGAGAAGGGCGCGGCGCTGTGGCTGTGCGTGGGCGGGGAGCTGGGCAGGCTGCTGGGGTTCGAGGAGTGCGGGGATTGGCTGGCCGGTGTCGAGTGATCTGGGGGGTGGGGGGGCGGGAAGGAGGACGTGGCATGGGGAGACGCCCCGACGACACTCCAGCACCCCACGGGGTCGGGGCCCCAGAGCAGAAAAACACCCAGGGGGCACACAGAACCCTGGGGGTCCCTGGGGCGGGGCGTAAACTGAGGCCTGGACGGGCTCGGGGCCACAGGGAACGAACCCCACCTTCTCGGCCCCCAAGCTAGACTGACTAAACGAACTTTTTTTTTTTTTTTGCTTTTTGGTCCCACCCGGCAATGCTCAGGGCTGCCTCCTGGCTCTGCACTCAGGAGTCACTCCTGGCGGTGCTCGGGGGACCCTATGGGATGCCGGGGATCGAACCCGGGTCTGCCGCATGCCAAGCCAGTGCCTTTCTGCTGAACTGTCTAGTTCTGTGACTCTGTTATTATTATTGCTTTTTGGGTCCCACCCGGTGATGCTCAGGGCTGACTCCCGGCTCTGCACTCAGGGATCATTCCTGGCAGTGCTCGGGGGACCCTATGGGATGATGCCAGGGATCGAACCCGGGTTGGCCGCCTGCCAGGCCAACGCCCTCCCCTGCTGTACGATCGCTCTGTCCCCCAAACTTCTTTGCAAATCAGTTAACCCCCCAGGGGGCCGGGCACAGCAGGGGACAGACCCCAGAACCTGCACCCCCCCCCGCCCCGCTCTCCCACCAATCTGAGGCCACACCTGAGCTGGCAGGAAGCGACGGCGACCAGGGTGTCCCCTCGAACAGGGAGTAGAGGGAGGTCTCGCGGGGGGCCATGGTGGGGTGCAGCTCCGCCGAGGGGCTGGCGCTCTTCCCATACACCTCGCCGAAGACGCTGTGCGTGGGGTGTCTCTCCTGGAAGACGCCCAGAGTCAGCCGGGGGGTGGGGGGGCCCCTGCGGGGCACGGCCCAGGCCGGGGGGATGGAGAGGGGTCTCACCTGGTTGAGCGAGAAGCCGGTGGTCGTGAGGGACAGGAAAGAGGAGGAGTGCGAGATGAGGTCGGACGGCTTCTCCAGCAGGGACTGCTTCGGGCGGGAGGAGAGAGAGGGGCCATGAGCTCCCGCGGGGGCCGGGGCCGCGTCCCCAACACCCCTGCAGTGAGACCCCCAGGACCGGACTCGGCACCTCTAAGACACCAGAGCCTGGAGCGGTCCGGCCCGGCCACCCGCACGCAGGGCGGTTCTGGCCACGCCACGAGGAGCCTGGTCCCCCGAGGGAGCTTCTGGCCCGCGAGAGGGGTCACGGCTGACCCTGGCCCGTAACGTCCACGTCTGGGAGCCGAAGTGGGAGCGTTTGTGGTCTCTGCGGTAGCATCTCCCCCTGTCCCTCCTGGGGCGGCCGTGAGCACTGAGAAACGCAGGCTGGGTTCTGCTGAGCTTGGCCCGTTCTCAGCCAGGGGCCCCAGGGGGTTACTCCTGGTGGTGCTGGGTGGCATGCGAAGGGCCAGCCCTGCAGAGCACGTGCCTGAACCCCGCCTCTTTGGTCCCTAGACTAATAACTGGCTTTCCCCCCCCCTTTTTGGGTCCACCCGGTGATGCTCAGGGCTGACTCCCGGGTCTGCGCTCAGGGACCACTCCTGGCGGTGCTTGGGGGACCCTAGGGGATGCCGGGGATTGAACCCGGGTTGGCCGCATGCCAGGCCAACGCCCTCCCTGCTGTGCTATCGCTCCAGCCCCCTAGACTAGCATTGTTATCTGGTTTTAGGCCACACCTGGTGATGCTCAGAGGACCCTAGGGGATGCCGGGGATCGAACCCGGGCCGGCCGCGTGCCAGGCCCTGCATGCCGGTGCCAGCCCTCCCTCGCCCTGGGGGCCCGTTTGCGCTCCTGCCTGCGGGCCCTGTTCTGCCCCTGCACTGGGGGAGCTGCCAAGTCACAGTGCTGGGCCCGGGGCCGTCCAGGGACCCAGCGGGACCGGGCCGCATCCCGTCCCGAGCCGCCCGAGAGCCCCCCCGGGCCTGACTTCTCGGTCACCCTGTGCTCGCGGGGAAGGGGGCGCGGAGGCGAGGGGCTGTGAGCGGAGAGCCCGAGCGGAGGCAGCGGCAGAGGGAGGCAGAGCGGCGGGCGAGAGGCGGGTACATACGAGCAGGCTCCGTCCGGGGAGAGAGACGAGAGGCCCCAGCAGAGCGGGGTAAAGGTCGGGAGGGTTAGAGAGAAGCAGCTCGTCCTCCTCCTCCAGTGCAGCCAGACTTTTTAACAGGTCCGGGGGGAGCAGAGGGGAGCCCTTGGGGTCCTAGTGACAGAAAGGGGCGCCGTGAGCTGCGGCGGCGGTTAGTGGACAGAGGCAAGGAGCAAGCGGGGGCGGGGCGCGAGGACGGGGCGGGCCTGGTCTAACCCCGCAAGACCCCCTTACCTTCCCTTCCCTTCCCGAGGGACCGCGGCCGGGGCCCGCCTGCCGGGCGCAGGCCCCGAGCACAGAGGAGTGAGTCCCTCGGCAGCCCAAAGCACACACACACACACACACGTGCACATATGCATACACACACACACAGGCACACACGTGCACATAGACCACACACACACACATACACACTCATAAACCACACACACACACACGCATATTGGACCACAGTCACATGCACATACACGCACCTAAACCACATGCACACACACAGGCACACACGCACATGCACACAGACCACACACACACACACAAACCACACACACGCACATGGACCACACCCACATAGACCACATGCACACATGCACATGGACCACATCCATGTGCACACACGTGCACGTACGCCGCACGCACTTGCACATGCACACGTGCCCACATGCTCCCATAACACACGTACATGCACCACCACCGATATTCACGTGACACACCCATGCCTGTACACATGCATGTGCACACACAGGCAGACCCACCCACGTACACGACACACCCACGCACACGTGAGCGCACACATGCGTGTACACATACTGGCAGACACACCCACATACGTGACACACCTGTGCCCACGACACTGCGCACATGCCCGCACTCACATGACACACGTGCACATGCTCATTTGTACACATGCCTGCACACTCACGCGCAGACCACGTGGACATGATGCCCGCACACACGCATACACTCACGTGACCCACGTGCACACATATTCCACGCACACCGCAGAGACCCGCCTGTCCACGTGCACACAAACCGTCCGTGCTCACGGACACTGGCACGTGGACACAGACATGGCGGCATATCCCCACGACCCACGTGCAGACACACACACACCACCACGTGCCGAACGCGCACAGACACACAGACACAGGAAACGGCGACCGAGACGGCCAGCCGCCGCGGCCACTGACCTCAAAGGGCGCCCTGGGTGCGGCGTCCTGTTCGGGCCGGAAGCCCCCCGGCGGCCGCTTGGCCCTGCGCTCCAGCCCTGCCTGCTGCGTGCGCGCGGCCCGGCGGTCCCAGTAGAGCTCGTGGCCGCGGGGGGCCTCGGCGGGGCTGTGGCCGTAGGGCTCCAGCGGGAAGGGCTTCGGCGGCGGCGGCTTGTCCAGCGGCGGCTGCGTGCCGGGGGGCGGCAGCGGCGGCTCGAAGAGCTTGAGGGGCGGCTGGGCCGGCAGGAAGCAGGGCTCCTTCACGGGCAGGACCCTCCCCAGCGGGCCCGGGACCTGAGGCGGGTTCCACAGCTGCTTGGAGGCGTCGGCCTGCGGGTACTGCACGGGAGGGTTGGGCGTGAGGGCCGGGGAAGCCCGGGATGGGGCCGCACTCAGGCAGGGGTGCGCGTGCGTTTGGTCGCATGTGTACGCATGTATACGTGTGCGTGTGTGGCCGTGCATGTGCGCATATGTACATGCTATGCATGTGTGGTAGCG
The DNA here is from genome assembly GCA_028565675.1 of Sorex palustris. Taxonomy (NCBI): domain Eukaryota; kingdom Metazoa; phylum Chordata; class Mammalia; order Eulipotyphla; family Soricidae; genus Sorex; species Sorex palustris. The sequence continues at coordinate 13,512 of JAOXYA010026841.1, read as the reverse complement.
CATAGGTACACATGTGTTTATGTGCATGCGTGCACTGTGGGCACACGTGTGTGCGTGCATATGTGCGTGCGTGCATGCATGGTAGTGCATGTGTGTGCGTGTGCGTATGTGCATGCATGCATGAGCTCCCCACGCCTCCTTGAGGCTGGACTCTCTCGCGGACATCCACCGGCAGGGCGGCTGCTGACCCCTGCCCGGGAAGAAGGGGCTTCGTGACCAGCTCCTGCTCTTTCAAAAAGGGACACGCGTGCGTCTCCTGGACTTCTGTGCCCCCGAACCATGCCCCAGTTTGGCAGGAAGGAGCGGCCGTGAGTGCCCGAGGGAGGCCAGAAGGACAGACGGCCGGACGGCCAGACCCACCTGCTGGAACCCAGAGTGGTGCGGGGGGCTCTTGCCCGGGGCGGGCCCGGCCTTGGTGGGCGACTGCGGCTGGCCGAGCGCGGGCACCTGCAGGGGTCCGGCGGGCTGGGCCGGGGGCTGCGCGGGCGGGGGCGCGAGGGGGGGCCCCGAGGGGCGCTGCTGGCTGTAGGGGATGTGGGACTGCTTCCCCGCGGGCCCCTGGCTCCCGGCCGCCGCGTGCGCCGCGGGCTGCAGGAACGGCCCCGGCACGGACACGCCAGCCGGGAAGGTGTAGCCCGAGCCCACGGGGAAGGCCACGGGCGGCGGGATCACGTAGGTCGGGGGCGGGAACCCTGCGGAGGGAAGAGCCCGTCAGTACCGCCGTGAAGGGGGGAACCACGGGGCCCAGTGCGGCCAGGTGTGGCCCCTGCAAGGCCAAAGCAGGGGGTCACCACTCGGGCCTGCGAGGGACCCTCTGTCTGCGTGACAACGCGGTGCGTTGATGAGGAGAGGCAGGAAGACGCCTGTCCCGCCCCCGCACGGCCACAAGGGATCCGGGCAGAGCCCGCGAGCGGCCCACCCACGTCCGTCCCTTCCCAGTGGCAAAGACTCGCCCCACCCAGCCCCAGGAGCCTGAGTGACCCAGGAGGACAGAACCGGACGCACCGGGCCGGCTGGGCAGCGGGGGGAAGGCCCCGGGGTGGTGGAGGGGGATGAACTGGGCGCTGCTGGCGGGACTCGCCGTCGGGGTCACGGGCGTCTTCCTGGCTTCGGACACGGGCGTCTTCCTCAGCTCCGTCTGCGACTTCGCCTGGGACAGACAGAGACAGCCGTGGGGTCACGAGTCGCCAAGCGGGACCAGGGGGCCGTGACCCAGCGTCGGGTGGACGGCGTGCCCCCCCCCAGCAGGCCCCACACCTGTCCCCTTCCAGCCCCGCCCTGCTCCCCGAGTGATGGTGGCCCCGTCCCCACCCTCCCCCTCCCCCTCCCCCACGGAGCGAGTGTCCTCCCAGGGACCCGTTCTCCAGCCCACCTCAACCATTTCACTTTGGGTTCGGGGGCCACACCCGGTGTGGCTCAAGGCTCGGGGAACCCTATGGCATGCCGAGGGTCGAACCCGGGTCGGCCACACGCCAGGCCAACGCCCTCCCCGCTGTGCTGTCACCCTGACCCCAGACATAAGGATTCAAGCTGCTTGACACTCGGGCGTGGTGGGCAGCGGGAGCGCCAACCCCACGCACGGTGGGCGCCAGAATGGGGCGCAAAGAGCCTTTCCTCGTTTTATGCTGGGGCAAGAGGTGGGTCAGGTGGGTTTGGGGTCCCAGAAACCAAAGAGCCCTCAGCATCCCACCCGGCGAAGCTCAGGGCTGAGTCCCGGCTCTGCACTCAGGGATCACTCCTGGCGGTGCTCGGGGGACCCTAGGGGATGCCGGGGATCGAACCCGGGTCGGCCGTGTGCCAGGCCAACGCCCTCCCCGCTGTGCTGTCACTCTGGCCCCCTGGAGACCCTTCTGTTTGGAAAGGTGGAAGAAACCCAGCCTTGCGTGTTTCTTTCTCCCGAGACTCGGGCCCGGGACAAATTCCCGGGGGCCGGGATGACCCGGAAGTGGTAACATGGCAACCGGGTACCTTCTCCTAAGACTTGCGTCTTTTCTCCAACCACCAAACCACCTCGGAACCCCCCGGGAACGGCATCAACTCCCACATCCTGGGGACCCTCCAGGGGTTCTCTGCAGCACCCACCAGACACTCCGAGGGCTTCTGCAACCGAGCCTCACTGCACCCTGGAGGGAGGCCGCCCTCGGCCAGGCACCCCGCTTCCTGGTGGGGTCCGAGGGTGCCCGTCTCTCGCCCTGGGTGCGGCCGACACCCCTCCCCCGTGCCCTGCGGCCTCTAAGTTGCATTTCCGGGCTCGTGAGGCCCGGGGGACCCTCAGGGACGTGGGGGTCGAGCCCAGAGCGCCCTCCCCGCGGCCTCACCTCCTTGGGCGGGAAGGGCCGGGCCGGCTCCCGGCCGGCGTCGCGGGGCTTGCTGTTCTCCTTGAAGGAGACGGCGGGCTTGTCCCCGGGCTCGCCGTGGCCGCCGCGGCCCGCCGACACGGGGGCCTCGCTCGCCCCTGCTGCCGTCACCGGCTCTTGCGGAACGAGGTTCTCTTTGGCGTCGCTGGCGTCTTCCAGTATTAACTCTGGGATCTCTGTGATAAACAACAATTTCCCTACCTCATTTTCACACTGAATCAGCCTAAAAAAAGTAGAGATAAATCCACACATGAAAAACGGAGACCGGAAGGCAGCCCTATAGCCGGCCGGCCGCTGGGGTCCCCGGTCCAGGCCCCGGGCAGGACACATGGGACCCCGGCCTGCTCCTCAGCCCACCAGTGGCCGCGAGTTCCGGCCCTCCGACTGACCGTGAGCTTTACACCCCCCATCCGCCCATGCAGGGTGAGGCCCCGGGCCCGGACCCAGACCCAGGGCTGGGCTGCACGCCGTCTCTCGCTCTCCAGGCCTCCGGCCGTGAGAACTGCCGCGGGGGGCAAGTCCCCTCAGACCTGGCATCTCGTGAGGGCCAGACTGCCTGTTGCCACCCCCCGCCACGCCCGCCGTCCCCACCCGCCGGGCTCCGGGCCGCGCGGGAGGCCAGGCCGACCTGGGCTGGTTGTCGGCGATCCACTTGCCGATGGAGATGAGGCGCTGCTGGCGGATCTGCCGCTGCTGGCCCTCCTTGTCGCCTGGGATGCCCTGGTGGCCTTTGGAAAAGTCCAAGTTCCTGCGGCGACGGGGGGGCGAGAGCGGGCGGTCACGGGGACGCGGCGGCCGGGGGCGCGTCTCGTCAGGCCGGGGGAGGGGGGGCAGCACAGCCCCGCCATGAGCGGGCCCTGAGCGCCAAGGACCCCAGAGCTCCTTGTCACCACGGTTCAGCGCCTGGCGCGAGCATGTGTCTGTGTGTGCAGGTGCATCTGTGTGTGTGAGCCAGGAGTCAGCCCTGAGCACTGCTGGGTGAACCCCCCACACAACCAAAATATAGGGGGGGAAAAAAAAACAAGATCAAGTAAACAGCCAAGTCAACGAGGCCGGAAGGGGGTGGAATATTATGCAGCCGTTAAGAATCCCACCCCCAGCTGCTTCCACGGGGAAGTTGCCCGTGGAACTTCTTGTGTGTGTCCACGTGCGTCTGTGCAAGTGTGTGTGTGTGTGTGTGTGAGATCATGCACACGCGCCCACCCACCAGTGGGTGCATCAGTGCATGTGTCCGCACGTGTGCGTCTGTGTGTGTGCGTGTGCCCTCGTGCACGCATTCCGCGGCCCAGCCCCCCCCCCCCCCCCCCCCCCGTCAGCCCCGCATACCTGAAGGAGGGCCGGAGTGCCAGGAAGCCCTGCAACTCAAACTCCTCAGGCAGCGGCGTGGCTGGGAGGGGCGGAGAGCAGCAGCGGTGAGCGTGAGTGAGGCCCAGAGGCTCGGAGCTCGGTGCTCGGCCCCACGGCGCCCCCCGCCTGCTTGGGCGTCTGGGCCGAGGGGGCTGCTGGGATGGGGGGCCCGCCCCCACGACCCTCCCTCGGGTCTGTCTAGAGGTCGCTCTGCTCCCGAGCTGCTCAAGACGCAGTGACGCTGCTTAGGAGCGGTGACAGCTGCAGACCCCGGGCACGCGCCTCTGACACTCGCGTCATCACAAGACCCCCACGGAGTGAGCCTCAAGGCAGGACTGCGGGGCCCTGATCCAGAGGAAGAGAAGGTGCCGGAAAGCGCCCACTGGACGGTACCATGAAGGGCCACGTAAGGCTCGGGGAGGACCAACCAAAGCACAGGGGCAGGGCGCGGCCTCGCCTGTGGCCGACAGGCTTGGATCCCAGCACCCCACTGGAATAATCCCCCGAGCACCTCCAGGAGGGATCCCTGGGTGCAGAGCCAGGAGTCAGCCCACACAACAACAGGAACCTCCCACACAACCAAAATATAGGGGGGGGAAAAAAAAAACAAGTCCAAGTAAACGGCCAAGTCAACGAGGCTGGAAGGGGGTGGAATATTATGCAGCCATTAAGAATCCCACCCCCAGTTGCTTCCACAGGGAAGCTGCCCGTGGAACGTCCAAAGCTGCGCCTGCCTCCCGGGGCTGGGTGGGGAGCGTTACCGTTGGTGCTGGACAGGTCCTCCTCGTGCGGGTGGAAGCTATTGAGCAGGGCGATGAGCCAAGGCCAGATGCTGCGGGCGGAGAAGACCCTCAGCCGGGCCCAGTCGACCCAGGCCACGCGCTGCTCCTCCCTGCAGGCAGGGGAGCACGGCCCACCCGAAGCCTCCCGCGAGCCGCCCCCGGGGCCACTGGGGCAGGACGGCGGCTCTGAGCAGCGTCAGGGAGGGAACAGGCAGCCCCTCCCTCCCAGACAGCCCCGGCACAGCTAAGGACACGCCACTCCGCTACGGCGGCGTCCCCGGGAACACGGGATCTCCTACCCAGGCCTGCCAGCGTCTCCTCGGTACAGCAGGGGACAGGCCGTCCCCTCCCCCACCCCGGCCAGGCTCTCCGTACCTGTGGGACACGCACACACACACAAACACACCTTCTGCATGCACGTGAAACAGCACACGTATCCGCAGACACACACAAAGTAACACACAGCTCCTACTCTGACACGCGCTAACATACCTTCCGCGTGCATGTGAAAGAGCACACGTGTACGTGCACCCACGCAGAGTAACACAGCTCCTACAGAGCTGACCACACACTGACCACACCCCCAGACGCTGACCACACACTGGGACACTGACCACACAGACCACCCCCCCCAGACGCTGACCCTTCTCAGACATTGACCACACCCCCAAGACTGACCACACACTGACCACATCCCGGACACTAACCATACACTGACCACACCCCCATATGGTGACCACACACTGACTGTACCCCAGGACACTGGCCACACCCTCAGACACGGACCACACAGCGACCCCTCCCCCCGCCGGCCCAGGGACCACTCACTAGCGCCTCTCGTCCACCACGGCCTCTTGGAAGACGCGCGGCCGCAGGCGCAGCCAGTCCATGGCCACCTTGACGGCGGGCAGCGGGAAGGCGGGGCCGGGCTCCCCCGGGGCGGGGCTCTCCAGCGGGCAGCGGCACAGCGTGCCCAGGAAGGACACTGCGGGGGGAGGGCGGTGGGCGGGGGTCCGGGGGCTCCGCGCCGCCCCTGCCCCGCCCCCGCCCCGGCCGGGCACTCACTGAACAGGGCCAGCAGCTGCGTCCAGCACAGCTGCTCGTCGGGGCCGTAGCTGTGGGGCTCGGCCTCGCTGCTGAAGTCCCGCAGCTGGTGCAGCTGGAACAGGTTCACCACCGTCACGTGCACCAGCTGCTGCGAGCTGAAGGCCCTTTGCGACAGGAGGCGCTGCGGGGGGAGGGGCACGTGTGGCAGGGGCGAGGGGGCGTGGGCGCACGGCCACCCTCACCCCCGGGTCAGGCGGCCCCAGCCCCGCTCACGGCAGGGGAGACCGCAGCCTCCCCCCTGCCTCTGTCCCCAGCCTCCCCCCTGCCTGGCCCCAGCCTCCCCTCTGCCTCTGTCCCCAGGCCCCAGACTCCCCCCTGCCTCTGTCCCCAGGCCCCGGCATCCCCCCTGCCTCTGTCCCCAGGCCCCGGCCTCACCCCTGCCTCTGTCCCCAGGCCCCGGCCTCACCTCTGCCTCTGTCCCCAGGCCCCGGCCTCACCCCTGCCTCAGTCCCCAGACCCCAGCCTCACCCCTACCTCTGTCCCCAGGCCCCGGCCTCCCCCCTGCCCCCGCCCACCTTGAACTGCTCCTCCAGCTTCTCCCGCAGGGGGCCCAGCTTCTCCAGGCTCCTGCCGAGGTACACGTGGCCGTGGAACTTGATGAAGGCCTTGATGAAGTCCGACACGCCCCACTTGGGCTTCGCCTCGTCCCGGCTGTGGGGAGACGTGCGGGCCTGAGCGGTGGGTGGGCAGCGGGTGGCCGCGGGCAAAGCCAAGCCCGGGGCTGGGCACTCTCGCGGGCCGGGGGACCGGCTTGCTCCTGCCCCCGCCTCCTCCTCCGGGGACAACCCCGGGCCCAGATGCTGAGACGCGCGGCCTGCAGGGACCCCCCCCCCCGCCACGCGCGCGCACACACATACACACACACACACACACACACACACACACACACACACACAGCCAGACCTCTCCAGTGCTTTGGAAAGTGCTTTCTGCAGGTTGGTGGAGGCGGCGGGGAAGGGGAACTTGACGGCGATGCTGCGGCAGTAGTAGAAGATGGTGGTGAGGTGGTCGCCCTTGGACGAGGCCAGGATGGCCAGCTGGTTGTACGGCTGACCTGCGGGCACAGGACGCCTGGCTCAGCTCACCCGACGGGGGCGGAAGGGAGGGCACCCTGCCCGGGGCTCCTCCCAGGACCCAGGCAGCTGCACGGGTGAGCCCGCCTCTGGCCTCCCCGGACGGCCAAGGGACCTCCTGGCCAGCGGCCTCGGCAGAGCCTGTTCTGGAATGTTCTACGGAGTCTTCCTGACCACGGGGCGCTGGCCGTTCTGCGGACTCACCATTGGAGGGGACGAGCTGGGCCGCGTGCCGGTAGTAAGACTCGGCCTGGCTGGTTTGGTTCCTGTAGCGAGCTGGGGGGGAAGAGAGCGCGTCAGAGAGCGGACGGACAGATGGACGGACGGACGGACACACCGCCCGTCTATGGGGGACACTGACCGTCCCTGGCGACCCGCAGAGGCAAGACACAGCCTTTCAGCGAGCGACTCTCGGCCCGTGTGCAAGGTCGGTCCAGTGGCCGCCTAGAGGTCCCCCACGGTCCGGCCTCGCCAGCCCCCACTAAGGACCTTGCTGGGGACCAGGCACGTCACACCAAACAAAAAGGGGCGGAGTGACAGGATGGCGGGGAGGGCGTTGGCCGACCCGGGTTCAATCCCCGCACCCCCGAGGGTCCCCTGAGCACCCTCGGGCGTGATCCCTGAGTGCAGAGCCAGGGGTCAGCTCTGAGCATCGCTGGTGTGGGTGACCCAGATGCCAAAAAGGAAACAGATTAAGAAATGAGTTCTATAGCGTTCCCAGAAAAAAAAAAAAGTATCTGCGAAAGAAACATCCGCTGATGCAGAGGAAGGAAACCAGTCCAAACGCGAGCTCTGCGTGCCCGACGCATGGCTTCGGAAGGAGCAGGCCAGAAGGCCCTCTTCCCCAGACCCCTTTCCCCTTGCCTTCTCCCAAGTCTGGAGGCAGTTCTAGCCCTCACATCCAGACAACCCCCCCAACCGAATCCTGTAGTTCCCACCTCACATCCTGCAGTTCCTGCCCCACATCCTGCAGTTCCCACCCCCCAGCCGAATCCTGCAGTTCCCACCCGACATCCTGCAGTTTCCTCCCCAGCCAAAACCTGCAGGTCCCCCCCAACCAAATCCTGCAGTTCCTGCCCCACATCCTCCTGCAGTTCCCCCCCTCAGCCGAATCCTGCAGTTCCCGCCCCACATCCTGCAGTTTCCTCTCCAGCCAAAACCTGCAGTTCCCCTCCCAGCCGAATCCTGCAGTTCCCGTCCCACATCCTGCAGTTCCCGCCCCCGGCAACAGTCTCAAGGCGCCCCGCAGTGCATCTGGACATCTGGACTGGGGAGCTCCTCCCACCGCAGCTCACCGATGTCCCCCAGGTGGACGAGGCAGTGCTGGCAGATGTAGGAGCAGGAGCTGGACTGGGGCTGGACGATGCTGCTGGGGTGCGCCTGCTTCTTGCTGAGGATGCCGAGCTGGGCCGACTTCACGCGGCACGGCAGGTCCACATTGAACACAGTGCACAGCTCCTGCAGCAGCTGCGGGGGGGCCAGAGTGAGGGTCCGAGCACCCGGGTGGTGGGAAGAGCACCAGCCTCCTTCCCGGGAGGGGGAGGGCGGCGGCGCCCGGAAATCCACCCTGTTCCCGTGATGGCCGGCCCGGCCCCGGGGGGACGCACGGGGTCCACCGGGAGTCCATCCGCCGGTCAGACTCGCTCTCTGCCCTATCACTGACTTTACTGAAAGGGGAAACCGAGTCACTGCCCACCCGGTCTCGAGGCCTACGGGCAGATGGAGCTGGTGGGCCGCCCCGGGACCCCTCCCCACCGCCTGGGCTGAGGACGGCGAGACCAAGGGCCCCATCTCCGCTGGCCCGAGGTTCTCCTGCTCACCCCCTCTCTGCTGCACCCCTGCACGCCCTAACAGGAAAACGTGGGCCCCGAAAGCGGCCACAAATAAGCGGATGGACACAGGGTTGGGGACAGGAGGACGCCAAGAGCGAGGGACGCCCCGAGCGAGGGACGAGGCGCCCACACGCCCGAGGAGCAAACACGAAACACAGGGACGCCCGTCTCCGGGCGAAGAGACTGCATGCGCGTGTCATGGTGCAGCTGAGGGACAGACGTGGCCACCCCGGGCCAGCAGCTGAGCCGCCCAGGCAGGGCGCACGTCCACGCGAGGGACGGGTGTGGGAGTGGCCGCGACAGGAAGAACACGCACCAGGGAGGGCAGGGAGCTCCCGGGAGTGCTCAGACAGGGTCTCCGCAGAACGCCCGGGACGGTGGTGGTCGCCACCTGGGACGCTTACGATGGCCACTGCCCGCGACCCCACGATGCGTGGTGCAGAAAGACACCAGAAACGTTCTTGGTGGCTCCTGGGCCGGGAGGAGCACCCCTCCGTTGAGAGGGAGCACCTGATTAATGGGGAGTATTCCTGGATTCTAGGGCCACCTCGCCCCTACTCCCACATGCCTCCCGCCCCTGACTGAACCCTGCCACCTGCCCATGAGGGGCCGTCTGGGTCTGTCCCCCGTCCCCCGGCCGGGCCTTTTCCTCCTGGCCAGTTCCCATTCCTGCAGCCCTCGAGTCACGGCTGGACCCCGAAGCCAAGCGTGAGTGTTGGGAGAGCGGTCCGGACACCCCTGCCCGCCCCCCCGCCGCGCTGACCTGTGTGTAGAAGCCGCTGGCCGCCTCGAGGAACAGGGAGAGGTTGGCCTGGACCTCGCTGCGGTTGGGGTTCGCCCGGTTCTTGGCCTGGCCCTGAAGGGTCGTGATCTGGTTCTTGAAGGCGTGATTCCAGCTGCGGAGAGACGGCGGCAGGAGCGTGACTCGGGCCGCCGGGACCCCGGGACACACCGGCCACTGTGACTACCCAATAGCCCGCGCCAAGGGCCCCTCGGAGTCGGGGAGACCCTCAGGGGCCCCGGCACTGACCCAGCAGGAGCGAACCGCGTGCAGGCACGGGGGCACGGCCCCAACCACCCGACCTGGGTTGGATTCCCGGCATCCCAGGAGGGTCCCCTGAGCACCACAAGGAGTGATTCCCGAGTGCAGAGATGGGACTCAGCCCTGAGCATCGCCGGGTGGGACCCAAAAGGCCAAAATAATAATATTAACAATAATAATAATAATAATAATAATAATAGTGAGTCATGGGATTGGACAGATACCACAGTGGGGAGGGCGTTTGCCTTGCAGCTAGCTGACCCGGGTTCGATCTCTGACATCCCCTAGGGTCCCCCGAGCACCGCCAGGAGTGATTCCTGAGTACAGAGCCAGGAGTCAGCCCTGAGCAACGCCGGGTGGGACCCAAAATGCAAAAGAATAAATAAATGATTCACAGGGTATGGATCACCCAGCATTTCTGGTTGGGCCACACCCCGTCTCTGCGCCCAGGCTCACACCTCCAACGGGGTGCCAAAGGTCAAACGCAGGCAAACGCCCTCCCCCCACCCGGCCCCGTATGATCTACTCTCCACCCACTGTCAAGTCCCTGATCCAAATTCCGGGTCTGCATGTACCCTCTATGACTAGTCAGTGACTGACAAAGGGGTGGGAGACCTTCAGGGGCCTCAGGGTGAGGCACGTTCAGCAGGATAATTGTTTTCTGCGTCTTACGTTTTGAGGTTGTGCCGAGCAGTGCTCAGGGGTCACTCCTGGTGGGCAGAGGGGGCCACATGGAGTGCCAGGGATCGAACCCAGGCAGACCTCACGTAGGGTGATGCCCAGCCCACTGATGACTTTCAACATTTTCCTCGGGATAACGATTAGGCTCCAACTGATAAAAGGTCACGTTCACGATCATGGTCCTCCCGTTATTTATCGATTTGCTCGAGCGGGCCCAGTAACGTCTCCATCGTGAGACTGGTTGTTACTGTGTTTGGCATCTCGAATAAGTCACGGGGAGCTTGCCAGGCTTTGCCGTGAGGGCGAGATACTTGCGGTAGCTTGCCAGGCTCTCTGAGAGGGGCCGAGGAATCGAACCCGACTTGGCCGGGCCGGCTGTACACAAGACAAACGCCCTACTGCTGTGCTATCTATACCATAATTTATCTTCTCACCTGGGAACCTGGTCATCTGCCGTTTGTCCCTGACCACATACGAAGATTTAAGCGGGCTCGCCGAAAAACCTTCCCGTAAGGGCTGGAGCGATAGCACAGCGGGTAGGGCGTCTGCCTTGCACGCAGCCAATACGGCCGATCCGGGTTCGATTCCCAGCATCCCCTAGGGTCCCCCGAGCACCGCCAGGAGTAATTCCTGAGTGCATGAGCCTGGAGGAACCCCTGAGCATCGCCGGGCGTGACCCAAAAAGCAAAAAAAAAAAATACTACTACTAATAAAATAATAATAGTAATAATATTTACTCCTGGGGATCCAGGAGTATTTAGTATTTACTTGACTCAAGCCTCGGTGGTCCCGAGTTCCTAAGCACTCCAAGAGCAGGGTCCTGACGGAGGGACTGGCTGGACCCAGGGCAAGCTGTGGGCTACCCAGGGAACAGACGGGGACGGGCTAAGTGCCGGAAGAGGCCGCTACTCACAGGTCCTGCTCCACCTTCTTGTCCAAGGCGTACTCCAGGTCGGTGACCAGCATCTTCTGGTACAGGTCCTGCAGCGCCTGCCGGGACGTCCAAACCTCGGCTGGCCCCAGCTTCGAATCTGCACCAGGCAGCACAAGACGCCCCTGTGAGCGCTCAGCACGGTGTGGCGGGGGGCTGGGGGGCGGCTCGCAGCTCGGGGGGCCACGCGGGGTCCTGCCAGATGCAGGGGGCTGTGGGCACCCGTCCCTCCCGGGCCCTCGCTCCTGGGGGCTGCCAGACCTGCCCAGGCTGCGCGCTCCCCTCCGGGTCCTGCTCTCAGTTTCCCGCCACCGGGGTGGCCCCCATACTGACCCCTGGGGCTGGGGACTCGAACCAGAGCCAGCCAGGGCCACTGTCCTCGCCGCACTCTCTCTGCCCCCTCATTAGGTCGCCAGCGACTACCAGGACTGACCGGGTCGCCGAGACTGACCCTGCCTGGCCCCATCCGGGAACAGGAAACTGCCCTGGGACCAGCATTAGTGGCTAAGTCCCCCCGGAAGTTCAGCCTGGCTGGGTGATGGCACCAAGGGCCGCATAGTGCCAGGCTCGGCAGGAGGGACCACGGAATCCACCCCGGGCACCCCACGGTCACTGGGGCACCCTCCAGAGCCAGGTGGGACCTCAAAACCAAAGTAGGGGCTGGAGCGAGAGTGCAGCGGGGAGGGCCTGGCACGCGACTGACCCAGGTTCGATGCCCGGCATCCCCTAGGGTCCCCCGAGCACCGCCAGGAGTGATTCCTGAGTGCAGAGCCGGGAGTCAGCCCTGATCATTGCCGGGTGGGACCCAAAAAGAAGGAAAAAAAAAAAAAGAACAGGGCACGGGGACAGTGGAGGGGGCGTTTGCCGGCACGTGGCCACCTGGGTTCAGACCAATCCCCCGCATCGGGAGTCAGCCGGGGCCCAAAATGAAACCAAAATCAAAACCAAAAACAGAGAAACAGGAAGTCAGAGGCTGTGGCATTGGGCTCGGCTCCACTTCGGCGCTTCAGCCCCAGGGCAGCCGCGTGTGACAAGGTCAGAGGGTGGGTGGGAACGCGTGCCAGAGAGCGTGGCCTGGGGGTGCTTGCAGCTCCCAGGAGGAGCCAGTTTCAGGCCCCCCACCAGCAGCTCCTGAGGGCAAGAAGTCCAAGGCCCAGGCAGTGTCCTGGGGGCTGGATCCCAGATGGTTCCCACCATCACTTGCGCGGCCCTGGGCTGCACTGCTGAAGGAAACAGTGACTTGGCACAGAATCCAACCCCCCCCACCCCCGCCCCGGGGAAAGAGACTGGCCTGGCATTCGGCCGACCCGGGTTCGATCCCCGGCATCCCCTAGGGTCCCCCGAGCACTGCCAGGAGTGATTCCTGAGTGCAGAGCCGGGAGTCAGCCCTGAGCTTCGCCGGGTGGGACCCAAAAAGCCAAAAAAAAAAAAAAAACCGATTCATGACTGAACTGAATTGCTAAGTGAAGTCACACTCAAATAATTCAGGCGAGTCAAGGCTGTAGAACTCATGGGGGGGGGGGTGAGGGCCTGGGGGCGATTCTTGGGTCCCCGAGGCCCATACACCGCAGGGTCCGGGGGTCATCCAGGACCAGGCGCCGTGGCCGCCAGGGCTGGGGACCAAGTCGGCACGCCTGGACTGAACCCCGTTCTCTCCTCCGGCGCTCTAGAAAGTTCCTGCCAGCCCCCCGGGAGGGCGGCACTTGCAGCCTGACGCAGGGGTGGGCTCTGGGCAGTGTGTGGCAGCGCGTACCTGTCATGTCCGCCTTCAGGACTTCTGCCTGTCTGGAGGGGAGAGAACAGAAGGCGTCAGAGGCGGGCAACCCACGCGTCCCTGGGCTCTGTCCCTGCCGGGGGTCCCCGGTCCCCGGCACCCGCCACCCTCCCCAACAGACCCTGAGAGTCCCCCCCAGCATCGGTCCAGAACATTCCTCCCCCGAGGGCGTGCTCTGACTGACCACGTGGACCCGTCCGTCTCCCAACCCTCTTCCCTGGGGGGCGTCTAATCGAGCCCCCGGCTGGGAGCCCCAAAGGCACATACCCACATTCGAGGGTTTGAAGGTGAGGCTGCAGCCACCCCCGTCCCCAACTCCCCAGAAAAACGCCAGCACCCCCGGACTGCAATGAAGTCAGGCGCTCAGAGCAGGCGGCAGGAAGGGCGCTTGGGGCCCCCTGGCTGTGCCCGGACCACACCGAGACTCATGCAGTGACACACTGGGGAACCGCCCACAGGCTGGGACCCAACGCTCTGCGGGCGGACGGCCCTCTGGTTCCACACACACGGACGTGGCCCTTCCTGGTCCCCGAGTCTACGATATTCTGTTCCTGCTTTCGTGGGGGGGGGGGGGGGGGGGGGGGGG
>JAOXYA010026833.1:0-13181 GCA_028565675.1 Sorex palustris | reverse complement strand
GCTAGGATGAAGGAGACGTTACTGGGGCCTGCTCGAAGCAATCGACGACTAACAGGATGATTTGTGATTTTGTGATGCTTTCTTAAAGGTTTATTTGGATTATTACAGTAACACACACATACACACACACACACAAACCATCCTCTATTGTGGAAGAGGAAAATCACAGTGACCCACTTTTATCTTTAATATACCACAGGGAGTTTTGAGCCTGATATTCATAGTAGCTTGCAGCCCAGTTCTAGTAGGCTTTCCTAGAGATCTATGATCTGTAAAAAGGTAATGTTAGTTGCTTACTCAGCATCGAGTACTTCCTGCACACTCCAGTTTTTTTCTGGTATTCAACCCTCTTCCCAGAGCTGGGTAGTTTGGGGGCCTGGAAGAAACCTGATCCTGTAGTGGAGTTCTATTAGTCTAAGTCAGTCATGGTTATCCCCACTCACTCTTGCTGGGGACTGGAAGGACAGGCTCTAATTGGTTAAGTAGTGTTCATGTAACTAACCCTCATTGGCTCAATCAGAGGGAATGAAATGTTTTTCATTGCAGAAGAGTGATTTTTCACTCTGTTTGCTGGATGTGAGCCAGGGAAAATGTTGACCTCCATGCTGACAGGAGTCATCCTTATTGATAACGAAGTCTGTGCACAGATGGGCAGAACAAGTGAAGTCACAGAAAAATTGAGCCTAAGACCTTTTGTGTCTGGATTTCTAGTTATATGAGGTAATAGTTTTTCTTAGATTGAAACTAGATTGAGGTTGGTTTTCTTTTATTTGAAGAGTCCAAATATACTAAATCATTTGCCTCAAGTTCCCATGTTCCAACACAACCTAAATGTCCCATTCTACTCACTCCCACAGTAATTAGAATCTGTTCCACTCCTTTCTTTTGGAGTGAATTCTATATAAGCACCCACACTCTGCTCCAGCCCCACCTTCTCTGGGAAGGTTTCCAAACTACTCCCGCCATAACTGTCCTGATTCGGACAGTTTAATTGATGTTTCCTAGAGGTAAATGCACTTTATCGACTCATTCCTAGACAATAGCATTAGCATGGCACAAATATGACAATCTAAAGGTTAGAAAGAATGAGCTATCTACAGAAACTAAACCAAGAGTCTATGTAAAGATAAAAAAGAGAAGTTTATTTAACACTGCAGACATCAAGAGGAGAGGGGACATCTTTTGGTGAAAGGTTGACTGGGATGATATGGTGTTTTTTTTAAGAGATGAAAAGTAATGGGATCTTGAGAATATGTGCCTCTATTTGATAAAGGGTATGTGTAATTTTATTCTTTTTATTTATTCTTCTGTTTTCCCCATGGTCTTGAGATGCAATTGACATACATCATTGTATAGATTCAAATACACCGTATGGGAACCAGAAAGTACAAAGGGTTGGGCACTACATATGATTTTATGAGCACCTCCAGGAGTCACCCATGAGCACAGTGACAGAAAATGCCCTGATTACCATTGGGTGTGGCACCCTCTTTCCTAAAATGAAATGGAGCATTCTGATTTGATACATATATTATGATAAGATTACTGTGAAAACATTAATATTTTCCATCAGATCATATGATTGACGTTTTGTGTGTGTGTGTGTTAAAAACATTTATTTATTTATTTTTGGTTTGGGGGTCACACCTGGCTATGCTCAGGACTTATGCATGGGTTTGTGGCCAGGGCTTTTGAGTGGTTTAGTGCTCAGGGGTCACTCCTGGAAGTGCTCAGAGAACTATAAATGCAGCCAGGGATCAAAACCAGGTCAGCTGTAAAGAAGGCAAGTGCCTTACCTGCTGTAGTTTCTCTGTGGCCCAGCGGTGAGAATATTTGAAATTTACTTTAGCTATGTTCATACATATAGTGTTTTTATAAGTGATAATTGTGCATGCATTAGATCCCCCCCAAACTTATTTATTTTATAGTTAGTTTTTACTTTTGGCCAACATACTCCCATTTCTTGCAATTTCAGTTTCTTATAACCCCAATTCTACTGTTGTTTTTCTTTCTGTACGTTTTGATGGACACTTAGTTATTTTTATTATATTTACTCTTGTAAATAATTTACCTCATATTATTTGTCCATCATTCTATGTCCAGCATAAAGTTTGCAAAGGATAGCACAGCGGTAGGGCATTTGCCTTACACACAGCCAATATAGCCAACCCGAGTTTGATTCCTCTGCCCCTCTCAGAGAGCCCGGCAAGCCACCCAGAGCATCTCCCCCGCTCGGCAGAACCTGGCAAGCTACCCATGATGTATTCAATATGCCAAACACAGTAACAACAAGCCTCACGAAGGAGACATTACTGGGCCCGCTCGAGCAAATCGATGACAACGGGAGGACCGTGACAGTGACCGTGACAGCATTATCTTGCTTTTGTTTTGGTTTTAGTGCACATCCAAGTGACTTAAGGGCTATGTTGGCTTTGAGCTCAGGGGTAGTTCTCATCTGTCCTTGTGCAATCATGTGGTACCAGGGATCGAACCCAGGTATTCCACATGCAAAGCATGAAATCAGCCCATTAAGTTATCTAACCAATCTCAATCACTGTCACTGTCCTCCTGCTGTTCATCGATTTTCTCGAGCGGGCCCAGTAACGTCTCCAGTGTGAGACTTTGTTGTTACTGTGTTGGGCATATCAGATACGTCACGGGAAGCTTGCCAGGCTTTGCCATGCAGGCGAGATACTCTCAGTAGCTTGCCGGCTTCTCCGAGAGGGGAGGAGGAATGAACCCAGCTTGTCCGGGCTGGCTGCGTGGAAGGCAAATGCCCTACCGCTGGCTATCGCTCCAGCACTTTCCAACCAATCTCATCTTATTTAAATTTCAAAACCGTATTGATAAAACATATATTGCTTATCATCATTTTATAAGTGAGAAGACACCTGTGCTCAGAGATCGTTGTGATAGTTTTCTTCCTAAGAATTGGATACAGGCTTTAAATTCAGGTCTCCCAACCCCAGGCACAAAAAAGTTCTCACACCTCACAGCCGCTATCCAATCTTACTGACTTTCCTCATTGCTTTGGCATAGGGGTTAGCGTATGTTTTCTGTAAAGAACTAGGTAGTAAATATTTTAGTCTTTATGTCCCAAAAACTCTCTATTGCAATGATTCTGTTATATTGCCATGGGAAAGAAGCAACCAGAGATAATGTTGCAAGGATATATGCTCTGATAAAACTTGTTTAATGACACTGACACCAGAATTTGAATTTAAAATATACATGTGATTAATATCTCCTTTGATGGCATGCCCTGCCCTTTTTCCCAGCTATGAAAATATGTAAAACCATATTTTGAATTTAACATGTGCACTATGTTAGTTGACCGCTCTTTTTGTTAGGTGTGATTTTAAAATTTTGTAATGGGGGAAAGGAAACTAAGGTCTCAAGACCCTTTTCCCCTATCATCCTTTCTCCTCCCAGAGCTCATGGAGGACAGTACAAACTTCCCCAGAAGCCCTGATCCTAACCTCTCATAGCTGTGGTCTGTTACCTAACTTCAACCTGTTTGTCATCACAAGACATTCTTTTAATTTAGCAATCTGCAAAGGTCTCAGATAAAAAAGCCTTCACTTGCCCCTTTTCTCAAGCCTCACATAATTAGCTATATCTCAGCCCTGCCTTCTATTCTCTTCTTTAATGAGCAATTCCAGTTCTGAATCACTTTAAAGGAAAAAAGTCCCCCTTGATATCAATTAAAATAAAAATTCTTTCCATTGTGTAAACTATAGAATGAATAGGTCATGAGCAGATAGGTACAAGGAAGAATCTAGAGATCCTGGTATTACTCATCAAGCATAGTGCTTAACAAGAATTTTCTCTCACTCCTTTGGAGGGAAAAGGAAAATAGAATCAGTACATTAGGTACCTGGAATCCTCAAGCCAGCGACTAGGAAACCATGAAGTGAGCAAGGCTATGCTGCGGGCTGATAGATTTCAGCTATTTACTTATCCTCTCTGACAGAGAAGCCATATGCGGCCCCAGTGAGCTGCATCCAGAGGTGATTGTTTAAGACAAATGCTTTACCTCTGTGTGAAGTTACGTCTCTCTCATTTTGCTCCTCCTGAAGTGAACAATCAAACAGGGCCTTTATTCAGGCAGGGGGTGATATGGAGGTAGCAGGTGGTTTCATTAGTCTCTGTGTTCTCCAAGAAAGTCAATTTTGTCATTGAAAAGATATAACTCTCTAAGAATACTGGTGTTGGTTAATTTAGATGTGAACGTTCCAGAAGCTCCATGCTGGTATGATTGGTCCATGAGCCAGGGCTGAGTGGCAGAGGAAGGACTGGGAATAGTAAGGACGTGCTTTTGATCAATGGGCACAAAACGCAGAGCCCCAGCGAGTCACCCAGGCAAAATTGAATTACTGGCAAAGCTGATTTTTGAAATAATTGCCCATTTAAAGACATTGAGTTGTCAAACATTTTAGAAGAAATCGAGAGCGGTCACTTATCAGTTAGTGTGTATGCCTTTCTTCACCAAGAAGTCTGCTTTTTTCTTACTCCTGGAAATAAGCCCATGTCAGAAAATGCATAGCAAAGCCTGGAAGTGCTTTATCCTGTGACTTAACGTCATTTTACATGAGTAATGACATTATCACTGTAGCAGATTGGTTCAACACTTAAACATTGTGGATTCAAATTTGCCCTCACAAAAGGTATTGCACAGGAAGTCTGAAGTTCTTATCATTTGCAATACTTGGCAGAACAAGTACTGCCTTCCTGAGTCTGGACATAAGATTTACTCTCTGTCAGCTCTGTCAGGAATAAATATGCATCTTCAGTTACTAGAGTACTTTGCAATTTGCAAAAACACATTTTTATATAGTTTTTGTTAATTCTCACCCATCCAATAAACTTGAGAAATCAGAAGAACTTCCATTTATTTTATATATTAGTTTTTACTATGGTTGAAATTTCACCTTCATAGGCTGGTAAAAATTCACAAGTAGTAGCAATGGTTGCTATGTTCCTGGATCTCTTCTGGATATTCTATTATTGATGCCTTTGTTCTCTTCTTCCTGGAGTGCCTAGCAAGCTACCGAGAGTATCCTGCCCACATGGGCAGAGCCTGGCAAGCTACCCGTGTTGTATTTGATATGCCAAAACCCAGTAACTATAATGGGTCTCATTCCCCTGACCCTGAAGGAGCCTCCAATCATTGGGAAAGATGAGTTACAAGAGGCTGCTAAAATCTCAGGGCTGGGACGAATAGAGACATTACTGGCACCTGCTCAAGTAAGTCAATGAATGGGATGACAGTGTTACAGTGATTCTCTTCTCATATAACATAAAAATAATGGGATTAAATAATCTAATACATATTCCACAAGTAGAAGGTGGAAGAAGGAGCTTGGAATTTGAACCTAATGAAATTAATCTCAAAAGTGGTTAAGAAGTCTATGTGACAATAAAACTGTCTCCAGATGTCACACTTGGAAGCAGAGAATCATAGAAGTCATAGAATCATAGGAGTCAGCTTGTGTAAAGATATGCACCTTATTTATAAAGAAACTAGAGTTTTCAACTATTGGATCAAATCTGCTTTAAGAGTTTATAACTGGTTTCCTCAGGAAACAGCATTATTTAGGTTTTGTATATATGGACCCATTCCTCAGGATTCAACCTAAAACTAGCATGTTTGGCTTGTTGTTGGTAATTTCTGAGAACTACAAAGTAACAACTGCATGCCCATGAATTGATTTTCAGAAGTGCAATGATTAAACTAAATGCCATGTATTTATGTATTTTATTACCAGCTTCATCATTAATTTTAATGAAATTTCAATAAATCAAGTTTTCACATCCCATTAGATATATGACTTCTCTCTAATTAATGGATGGACTTGATTCCCCAGAGACTGGAGTTCACTTTCATAAACATCAAATTTTCTAGATTATTTTCATAATTCTCCTCCCGTTTCACATGGATATGTAAGGTATTTAGACAAAGACATGTTCTTCCATCAAGGTCTTGGCCCACATTGGTCAGAGAGAAGGAAATAGATCAAATTATTCACATCCTTTCACATTCACATTTCTTTCATAAGAGCGGAAGAAATGCCTCAAGTCTCAACCTTATTGCTGTAGTAACTTGTGTGACTTCAGGGAAATCACTCACTCATCTCTGAGTCTCAGTTTTTCATCAGTAAAGGGAGAGGGATGGAGGATAAAATGAATTTCTAATGTCCAAAATGGATGCTGCTGACTCAGTTGCTTGCAGATCTTGCAGATCTTGTTGAGGCTTCTCTAGAATCCTAGAAACCAGAGAGTGAGACAAGGAATCTCGCCAGCATTCCTTGGTGCTTCCTGCTTTAGGCATGGGCTCTGCTTTGGCAGGTGCTCTGCTGCCTTGGCACAACATGTGTCTGCATGTTCTGTTGTGGGTCTGGCAGTTATTATGGCAACAACATTTGGGCTCCAGCCGGGATTACTACTGCAGCATTCACTTGCAATTTGGAGCCTGGGCCACTGGGAAATTGCAGACAATTTGGATGAAAATAGCTGGAAAATTGCAGTGTTTAGGCCTTTTCCACCAGCCCCTTCATTTCCCCCCCTACTTTCTTTTTTATTTTCTCCCATCCCTACCACCCCATGAAATTACTTTATAAGTAGAGGAACAATAGGCTAGACTGGCTAGATTTTTCCCCCCCTACTCTAAGGTGTTTTCTTGTAAACAAACATGTAAATTGATACAAAATTTAACCACTCTCAGACAAACTGGCTAAAAACCTAGAAGGGAAAAAGGCTCAATGTGAAACCTAGGATTAACTAAAATGTTTGGGTCATGTGTTTATCCTGGTTAATTGGGTATCTGATTGAATGTGGGTTAACCAAGAAACCTTTATCCTGTTGCAAATTGTTCCAAATTGAGTACACTTACTTGTATTAGTATTGAATTAATTATGTAAATTCTTTTACATAATTCTGCTTAATTCTGATAGAAATTTGAGGGAGCCACCTTATTAAATAGCAAATGAATGATATTTTTTTATTGATAATTGAGATTCATGGTCACGGTGTTGGAAATAGTTGTAATTTTTAGTACTAAAAGATGAAAATATATTAGGTGTGGGAGATGAATTGCACAGACTGTAAAGCTTGCAGGAAGGCATCAAATATTCTTTTTTCATGGGGACAGAAGGGTTGCATCACACCCAGTGATGCTCAGGTGTTACTCCTAGTGGTGCTCAGAGGACCATATGGGATGTGGGGGATTAAACCCAAGTCATCTGCATGCAAAGCAAATGCCCTACTCCCTGTACTATCACTCCAGTTCCTAAGCATCAAATATTCTAATCAACTTGCCTACTTCATGTATGTTCCTCTCCCATGGTCCAATTGATTTCTAGTCTTTATTTAAGTATTTTTACCTAAGAGAATCCATTCTATTTTTGACAGATCTACTTACTGTAAATGTATCTCCATAATTTTGAACTATACTTAGTTTTCCTATATTCAGTCAACCACTGATCTTAAGGCAGTTCCTTGGGTCAACACAGAATAAGCCACTTTCTACTTCCATATGTCAACACTGAGGTTTTTAGTAATATTAAAGTATTTTCTATTATCATAACATTGATTAAGAACCTGAGACTGTGAGATAAGGGCAGCATTTCATCATATTCAGCACTCCTTTTTTCCTACCTTCAGTTTGTTTCCAATTTGGTTCATTCCAAACCAAATTTCATCATCCTGAGCATAAGTTTTTGGAATTTCTGACTCCAGTGTGCATTTTTAGGTACCTGTGTATATATGCTTCTTTAAAATTAATCTCCTGAAAGCAACAGTTTACTTTTAGAGGAAAATAGAACCACAAATATACTGTTCATCTTATAAAGATCTCAGCACAAATATTTATAGTACCTTATTTTCTCCTGAATTCTAGTTTGGATCACAAACAATATGGTCATTCACCATTTGAGTGGTATTTCCAGAATATATGAGTTATTATTTCTGTTGATTTTACCTAATCACACTGTAAGATAGCTCACAGTCTTGATTTTTTCAAACTCAAAGCTTCAGTGCTTGGTCAGAGTTGGGGCGGACATCTTCACTGTTCTCCCACCCTGCCTCCCATACCTGTCCTCCCAATGCACATAAAGGACTGAAAAGTGAATACCCTTAAATTTGCTACAGAGTGATTCATTGGAGGTGTTCCCTGCATGAAGACAGCAGGTCATTCCCATTCCCCTGGAGTTGCTTAACTAATAGCAGCCCCAGTGACTGATTGGACAATGTTTCCCAGTAATTAATGTGTTCTGGGTACCCTTGCTTTATTGATCTCTCTCTCTTGCTTGTTTGTTCTCTCTCTCTTTTCTCTCTCTCTCTGGACTCTTCATATACAAGAGCACTTTGGCAAAACAAAACAACCGCAAGCAGAATCTATTGATCTATAAAACCTCTTAAAGCAGAGAGCTTTTCCTGGTCAGTATCAAGAAACCTCAATGGAAAGCACATTCCTTTGCTTCTGCCCAGGACACACATGGGGCACTTCTCTGAGGAGCAGTGGGTGTACCTATACATCCTTTATTTCAGGGAAGATTCAGAAGATGATGTTCCTATTAGGTGTGACAAGAGAAGAGGTGATTTACACTGGGGGTTTTGGGGACAAGAATTGAGTGAAATTGGAAGATGTGTGTTCTGTAAATGTAGGCAGCCTGTTTTTGTTGTTGTTGTTGTTATTGATGGTGTTGGTGTAGATGATGGTGTTGTTGTTGTTGTTTTAAAAGCAAAATGAATGGGGGAAAATATCATAAGGCCAGACTGAGTAAGGTCTAGGAATAAGCAATAAAAGCCATTCACAGTGGTCAGTGGGCAGTTGGGCTGGGTCCAGCTGAGCAGAGGCCATATGCAGGTCACCTTAGAAGACAGACCAGGCTTACAGCCCAGGTGTTCCATCAAGATAAGGCTCTAATAAAGTCCATCTCTTTGGAGAAAGAATAGTGCTGAAGGGAAGCCAGGAGGGCCTTCTCAGATGGTGACTGGCCCTTCTGGTATTTTTATAAGGACTTCAGGGCCCTTGGCAGCTTTCAGAAGAACAAAAAGCCTATGTTGTGCCATTCAACATTGGCAACATAGCCTTAAGCTTCTTAAGGCTTACTGAAGCCTAACAAAGAACAACACCTTCCTGGGACTGGGGCCAGAGGTGGATATGTAGAGGAGGCCTCATTTCATTGCGAAAGTTCATCTGAGTTAAGTGGTCACCTAAAAGGAACAGAGTTGCTATGAACTAAGAGAAAAGAAGTCACCAGACTGTGTTTCAGCTACATGATGCTGCTCATTTTGGAGAATCTCTATAAGTTGGAGCTGGGGAACAGCTGATATCAAATTCTTGAAGGCGTTTTGGAGCAGAGGTGGCAGATAAGAAGTGACTATTTAGTCAGGTCCCAAGCCAAAGAGCTAGAAACAGGACTGAATTTCAAATCAAGTTTTCCTTCATGATACTAAGATTTATCCTGTAAGAGTGTTCATAAACTTCATAATAGAGTTGTGATCACAAGTTTTATTTATTTTTTTATTTCTCAGTTCACATCTTTTGGAGCATAATCAGTCACAGTGCTCTGCACAGTCAGGGTTTGAGAAAGTCTTTTGCCTTCACTCAGCATCAGAATTCCCAGGGGCGAGTGTGTGTGTGTGTGTGTGTGTGTGTGTGTGTGTGTTTGCATGTGGCATTTGAGTGTGTGTTTGTGTGAAAGAGAAAGAAGAGGAGACAGAGAGAAAGAGAGAGAGAGAGAGAGGTTCTTGTGCTTAGAATACCAGAGTGTCAGGAAAATCAGTGCTGCCTGTGCATGTGACGATATATATGAATGCATGACTATGTATGCACATGCATTTGTCTGACTGTGGGTGTGTGCTTGTGTTCCTGAGTTGTTGTGCATGGATGCATGACTATGTATGCATGTATATGTTTCTGGCTCTGGGTATGTGCTTGTGTGCTTGTCTGTGTGCATGAGTGCCTTGTCAATGTGCCCATGTGAGTGTGTCTGACTGTGGGTGTATGTTTGTGTCTGTGTGCACAAACGCATTTTCTATGTGACTGTGGGTGCATGCCTGGGCATGTCTGTGTGTGCGTGAGTGAGTGACTATGTGTTCGTGTGTGCTATGGGTGTGTATTTGGTGGTCTGACACAGAATAGGTAAAGAGAACACATAAAAAGCGACATGATGAGGAAAGTAGAGAATAAATACACAGTACTCACAGGACTGTAGACTTCCTTGGGACTGAAGCACATGGGTGTCTTCAAATGAGAACAGCAGTTGCTCACCTATCTGGGTGACATGTTGGTGTTCATAGACCTGTAGCTATTCTTTGCCATGCTCACAGAATGAAACCCAACAAAGTATTCACTGTGTAAAACTGACAGCACTGATGCCTTCTGGCCTCTGCTTCTCCAGTCCAAGCCACTTAATAGCTCTCATTCAGATTTGAAGGCATAATACCCAACTTCACAGATAAACAACAACTCAGGAACTTCACAGACTTAAAACCATTGTTACAAGTACTAAATGGAATACTTTAAGATAGAAGATAAGTCAACCCCCACAAACACACCAAACTACTATAGAAAGATGGCACAAAACCCCATTACAATAATCTCAATATAAAAGGGCTAAATACACCAATTAAGAGACAGAGTTTCAGGATGGATTAAAAAATGAATCCAAACTCTGCTGTGTGCAAGACACACATTTGAACAGCCAGAGCAAACACAGACTCAAATTCACCGTCACTGTATTACTGTCATCCTGTTCTTTATCGATTTGCTCGAGCAGGCCCAGTAACATCTCTGTTCGACCTAGCCCTGAGATTTTAACAGCCTCTCTTTACTCTCTTCCCAACAGTGCCGCATTGGAGGCTCTTTCAGGGTCAGGGTAATGAGACCCATCATCGTTATTGTTTTTGGCATATTGAATATGCCACAGGAGCTTGCCAGGCTCTGCCGTGTGGGTAGGATACTCTCAGTAGTCGGTAAACAATTCTTCAAGCAAATGAAACCCTGAAAAAAGCAGCAATGACCATACTAGTATCAGATGGCATAGACTTCAGGCTGAAGAAGATTATAAGAGATAGTGAAGGTCATTTCTAAATGATCAAGGAATCTGTACATCAGGATGAACTCACATGCCTAAACATATATGCACCAAATGAAGGGCAGCAAAATACTTAAAACAACTGGTAATATACTTGAAGAAAGACATTGATAGCAACACAATAGTAGTTTGAGCTCCAGTACTGCTTCATAACCTATAGTTCATACATCAACTAGACTAATGCTCAGCCAGGAAATACTTTATATGATGGAATAAATGGAAGAGAGGGGGTTACCAGATATGTATAGGGCCTTTCATCCTCAAAAGGCTGAATACACATTATTCTCCAATATCCATGGGGCATTCCCCAAATTAGACCATAAACTGGGACACAAAACATACCTTCAGAAAGAGAAGAGTATAAATATCATATCAACTATCTTCTCAGACGATGATGCACTGAAAGTAGAAATTAATCAAAAACAGAAGTGGAGAAACATCTCAAAAACCTTCAGATTAAATATGTAGTTACTGATCAACTTTGGG
The DNA here is from genome assembly GCA_028565675.1 of Sorex palustris. Classification (NCBI taxonomy): domain Eukaryota; kingdom Metazoa; phylum Chordata; class Mammalia; order Eulipotyphla; family Soricidae; genus Sorex; species Sorex palustris. The sequence goes on along the minus strand of JAOXYA010026833.1, from coordinate 1,593 downwards.
TCAGAGAGGAAGTCAAAGAGGATGTAAAAAGATTCATGGAAACAAGCAAGACTGAGGGTACTACCTATGAGAATTTGTGGGATACAGCAAAAGTGATGTGAAGAAGAAAGTTCATTGTTAGGCAAGCACTCATCAGAGATGAAGAAAGGGCCCTTATAAGGAATTTGACTGCACAATTTAATAAAATGGAAAATAACCAAATAAAGGAACCCAAAACAAGTAGGAGGAAGGAAATAACTAAACTTTGAGCAGAAATTAATGAACTGGAATCCCAAGAAACCAGAAGATCAATAAAATAAAGAGTTGGTTCTTCAAAAAAAAAGATTGATAAACCATTAGCAAAATTCACACAGAGATAGAAATAGAGATAGAAAGAACCCCAATAAACTGAATCATAAATGAAAGAAGTGACATCACAACAGACACCATAAAAATTCAAAGAATGATCAGAGATTACTTTGAGAATCTTATTGCCATAAAGCACGAGAACTTATGAATAATTAAATACATTTCTGAAATCCTATAATCTGTCAAGTCTGAACCAAGATGATTTGGAATACCTGAACAGATCTATTGCTACTCAGGAAATTTAAATGATAATCAAAAGTCCCCCCCACCCCCATCCAAACAAAAGCACAAGCACAGATGAACTACTGAGTGAGTTCTTTCAAATATTTAAAGAGACGCTATTGCCAATAGTTTTCAGGTTCTTCCAGGAAATTAAAGAAACAAAAACACTTCCAGTTTCTAAAATGCAAATATCACCCTGATACCAAAAAGCAGACATATATACCACAGAAAAGAGAATAAAGGTCAATATCCTTGATGAACACAGATAAAAAATTTTCAATAAAATACTAGCAAAAAGAATCCAAGAATCCATCAACTTGATTGTACACCATGACCAAATAGGATGCATCTGGGAACATACATATTGTTTAACATATGCAAATGATTCAACATAATGCACCATATTAATAAAAGAAAAAATATAAAAAGAATATGATCATATTAATAGACACAGAGAAAGCATTTGACAATATCCATCACTGGCACTTCATAAAACTTTCAACAAAATGGGAATTCAAAGAACTTACTTCAATATAGTCAAAACCATTTGCCACAAGCCCACAGCAAACATTATACTCAATGGCAAAAAACTAAAAGTTTTTTTCTTCTAATATCAGGCACAAGACACATTTGCCCACTATTTTCACTTCTACTCAATAGTACTGGAAGCACTTGCCATAGCAATGAGGCAAAAAAAAAAAATATCAAGGATCTCCAAATAGGAAAGGTAGAAGTCAACCTCTCACTATTTGCTGATGACATTTTATACTTAGAAAGTCCTAGAAAGCTTCTAGAAACAATAGATTTATATAGCAAAGTGGCAGCCTACAAAATTAATACACAAATGTCCATGGTTTTCCAAAATACAAATACTGAAATAGAAGAAAGAGATATTTTTTAAAAAAATAATCTCATTCACACTTGTGTCTAAGAAAATTAAGTACCGACTCCTCACGCGGCGCCCATCCCGTCTCATCACAAACACAGGTCAGCTCTGCCGCTCGTGTGGCCCCGGGACTTCCA